>JACXGK010007461.1:0-25238 GCA_016801125.1 Novumbra hubbsi | reverse complement strand
TTTGTGCTTGTCTCAACAGTTCACGGTTTGTCTCTGTTTTATTTCCAATTCATGTGAATACTCTACATGTTTCTTTGTACATCGTTTCATGTTTGTTAGCCCCTTTCATTTACGTTGTTAGTTCGTGTAGTTTGTATTTTACGTGTTTTGGATTAAATCACCTTTTCTTTACACAAAATGTCTGCGTATGGTTCCGCCAACCTACAACACCGTGACAGTGGTCTTAGTTCCAGTTGTACAAAAGTTTTTCCCACGTTCATCAATGTCGTGACTCCTCCTGACTTCTTCCGCTGGCATTTGACAGACTCATTGCAGGTTTTATTCATGAGAGATTTTGTTTACCACTCCAATCAAGGCAGGCCCTGTGACTGCACTTAAAAGCTCACCCATCAGTGGAACAGGTCTGCAAATCACACCAGTCACACTGAATCGCACCAATCAGAAAGGACCAGCTCTCTAAATTGCACCAATAAGAGAGGACCGATTTTATAAATCACAGCAATCAAAATGCATCCCAGCAGCCGCAGGTGACATTATAACCCCCAAATACAGAGTTATAGATGAAAAACAATGTGTCATGTGCCAGACTGATGTTTATAATGGTCATAACAGTGATTTAGCACCGGTCAATAACCTGTCCAATCCATTCGTCAGTTTGTTTTCACAGCTTGACAGCACGCGCCATTACCTTGCATTAATGTGTCGGCCGAAATGAAAACACGGGGATGCAGCCATGCAAACACACACGCAAGGACGCACGAACGCGACCAGCGATGCACATGTGGCAGCCAGACACTCATACACACACTCACACACTGAGGCACTTAGGCAGCCACACACACACACTCTCGTAAATGTCTCATAAAAATGTTGACTTGGCCGATAAAAACCAGCGGTGATGCGACTCTTAATCACTACACTTGATTAGGGAGACCCGGTTCACGTGTCAAAGAGGACCGCTTTACTAATCATCTGTAGTAATAAACAGGGAATATCATTTATTATTTCAGTAGCGGACCGATTAACTGGTCTATACCCATTGGTGTGTCTTAAAGCAGGAATGTCATTTTCCAAAACCATAGCTTGTAGAGAACCTGTGATATCTCTTGTCATCGTCAACAGCCTGCTTGACAGCCCGGTGAAGTTGTCTATGTTAAGCCTTTGGTCAGAAAGGACGGCGAATAAACAAAAGGCTTATGCCTCAGTTGAAGCCCTGTACTGGGTGAATCATCCTCCCTTATCTAGTGAGCAGCTGGCTGGTAATACCTCACCCAGGAGTGGAGCCGGACCGACAAAAGACTCCGACACGAAGGGCATGACTGTTCACACGCACCTCCACACAGGTAGCAGACAAAAGGAAATAAACAAGATCTTTTGGCATCTTTGTTTAAGCTCTATGCTGTTCATATGCTGTTTCATTTTAGGCCTAAAACGCTTTCAACGTGTGCTAACCCTTGGATCTCTTCCATATTCACAAATAAAGTATGCGACTCAACCGACTGATCCATATCTATACCTGATAGCAAGCACAAATCCCTAACAGATAAAAAGGGGGTACCAAATGTGGTCTAGGTCACTAGAACGCAGTAGAACTGCATCATGGGTTCGAATCCTAGAGAAGGCATGTCGAGAATGCCCAAGGGCCTCGGATGAGGCGAGTTTGGAGTTGGAAATTGCCTTTTGGTCGGTCGGGAGCCTGCAAGATATATTTTGGTTGTGTTGCCTGTGAAAGTGCTCTTCTTCCCCCAGTGTGTATGTTGTTGGTCGGTGAATGTGATCTTCTTCCCCCAGTGCGTATGTTGTTGGTCGGTGAATGTGATCTTCTTCCCCCAGTGCGTATGTTGTTGGTCGGTGAATGTGATCTTCCCCCAGTGCGTATGTTGTTGGTCGGTGAATGTGATCTTCTTCTCCCAGTGTGTAGGTTTTTGGTTAGTGAATGTGATCTTCTTACTCCAGTGTGTAGGTTGTTGGTTAGTGAATGTGATCTTCTTCCCCCAGTGTGTAGGTTGTTGGTTAGTGAATGTAATCTTCTTCCCCAAGTGTGTATGTTGTTGGTTAGTAAATTTTATCTTCTTCCCCCAGTGTGTATGCTGTTGGTTGGTGAATGTGATCTTCTTCCCCCATTGTGTATGTTGTTGGTTGGTGAATGTGATCTTCTGCCGAACAGGCTTGGTGAGACATGCTCCTGTGGTCTTTAATTCCAGCAATGAGGCAAGGGCATAAGGGGGAACATTACTTCAAGAAATAAGAAGGAGAGAAACACAGAAAAACCGGGTAGGATGTGGAGTGGGAAATAAAAAAGGAAATAAAAGACAGCATTTGAGAGACAAACAAAAACTTCCAGTAAAATGGTGTGAATAATGAAGTTGATAGGACAATAGCATGTGGTTAGGAAAATAGCTGCACAATACTTCACTGTGTTCTGTTGGTAAATGAGTACCCTTACTCCTCCTTGACTTGAGGGGACTCCATTTCTTCAACAGTTCAGACCAGAGGAGCTCTCCGTGTGGCAGTTAGCCTGTTGCTAGGCAACTCCCAGCATAATAGTCCCATGGCATCGCTAGGTAAGGAGTGACACAGTGATCCGCAACACTTTTTTTACACAGAGAAGGTCAATCCAAATTGGTTCTACGTGTACAATAGGAAAATATGAAAAAGTAGCCACTTAAAACGCCATTCTTACCTCAGAACACAATACTGAGAGCTAGGTCCATAATTATCGGAAAGGGCTAAAATTGCAGTGCTATCAAGAAATGTAAAGTCCAGACGAATATGGAGTATATCCCAATTCCAGGACTTACTGACATTTCCACAGAGTTTTCAACTCATAACAATCCCTATAAGTATCTATTCAAACACAGCATGTTACTTTTGGGGTACTGTTAGCTTATTTAAATTGTATTTGACTATCATTGTTATTTGGAAATACAGCAGTTTGTTTCTGATGTGGTGCGGCAACACATACCTGGCACAGACAAGACGTGGCCTTTGTGTGTGCGCGTGTGTGTGTGTATGGGCGCAAGAGTGTGTGTATATAACAACACCCTCCCTCGCCATAGGGTGTGCAGACAGACAACTCCCTCTCAGGGTATCCAAGGGCGCAACCGAAATGGTTGACATTTCTGACAGATTCTGATAAAACCCAGGTTATTGAATAATTCATTGAGGTGTCTGGGGAGAGGAAAGGTTGCCATTTCAGAAGAGAAAAAACATAGAAACAGCTAATGAGAGAACAGTGTCTCTTTTACCTCTGTGTGGATAATAAATAAAAGTTTCAGTGTTTGTTTCTGTGGCAGTAGCCCTTTCCATACCCCATTTTTGTACTGCAGTACTTTAAACATAATACATCAGCCATAACATTATGACCACCTGAGATCTGGGGAAATTGGAGGCCAAATCAACACCTTGAACTCTTGTTGTGTTCCTCAAACCATTCCTGAACCATGTTTGCTTGTGGCAGGGGGCATTATCCTGCTGAAAGAGGCCAATGCCATCAGGGAATACTGTTTCCATTCAAGGGTGGACATGGTCTGCCACAATGCTTAGGTAGGTGGTACGTGTCAAAGTAACATCCACATGAATGGCAGGACCCAAGGTTTCCCAGCAGAACATCGTCCAGAGAATCACACTGCCTTCGTGTTCTCCAGGTAAGAAACACACACAAACCAGGACACGTGAAATGCAAGAAAACGTGATTCATAAGACCAGACCACCTTCTTCTATTGCTGCGTGGTCCAGTTCTGATGCTCACGTGCCCAGTGTAAGTGATTTTGGCAGAGGACAAGAGTCAACATGGACACCCTGAGCGGTCTGCAGCTACGCAGCCAAATACGCAAATAACTGCAATGCACTGCGTGTTCTGACACCTTTCTAACAGAACCAGCATTATCTTGCTCAGCAATTTGAGCCACAGTAGCTGGTCTGTTGGATCGGACCACACGGGTAAGCCTTCCCTCCCCACCTGCATCAGTGAGCCTTGGCCCCCCATGACCCTGACGGCTTTTCCTTCCTTAGACCACTTTTGATAGGTACTGACCACTGCAGACCTGGAACACCCCACAAGTGTTTTGTAGATGCCCTAACCCAGTAATCTAGCCATCTCAATTTGGCCCTTGTCAAAGACACTCAGATCCTTACTCTTGCCCATCTATCCTGCTTCTAAGACATCAACTTTGAGGACAAAATGCTCACTTGCTGTCTAATATATCCCACCCACTGACAGGTGCCACAATGACAAGATAATTCGTTTTATTCACTTCACCTGTCAGTGGTCATAATGTTATGGCTGATCGGTGTATATTATCAGTGTTATTCACTTCACCTGTCAGTGGTCATAATGTTATGGCTGATCGGTGTATATTATTCAGTGTTACTCACTTCACCTGTCAGTGGTCATAATGTTATGGCTGATCGGTGTATATTATTCAGTGTGATTCACTTCACCTGTCAGTGGTCATAATGTTAAGGCTGATCGGTGTATATGTGCAGTGTAAACTACATTATTTGTTGTTGTAAAATTGTATATAACACAATATCAGCAAAGGTCTGACTTTTATCATATGTCTAAAAGGGTTTCCCAAATTATCATTTAATTCCCTCAAAAGTGCACTACTATGGACAAGTGAAACTTGAAAAATGTGTGCTCTACCTACCACAAACAGTGGTATACAGTATCATAGTGGTATGCAGTATCACAAACAGTGGTATACAGTATCATAATGGTATACAGTATCATAGTGGTATACAGTATCTTTGAAACCAGATGGTTTAGAATCTTGAATGCTGCAATACGTTATTCTGGGATTTTGTGATTTATTTCCAATTTACCACGGGTCATCACAGAATGACATAATTACAGAACAAAACATGACAATGAAGAAAAAAATGAAATGACCCTTGTTCAAAAGTCTGCATACCCTTCGTTAATACTTAATACTGTGCTTTGTCCCCTTTAGAAGCCAAACAATAATAACTGGCTAGATATGATCACTGTCATTAACTAAAGCATGCATGTCCAGTTATACATTTTCAAAAAAAAATCAAAGAGCACAAGGGTCTCTGGATTCACTTTGCCAATTAATTAATCCTTGGTCATGATCAGACAGCTGAGATACATTGCGTAACAATGAGGTCACACCTATAACAGACATTCTGTGACACTTCCAATCATCACATATATGAACCAAACGATCTAAGAACTCACAGGTGTCCTGAAGCTCTAGAGGAAAGCTGGTAGGCTTTCAAAAACGGGATTGAAAAAACCTGAAGTTCTCTCGCATAATAACCGTAAGCAACCAGTATAGAACATATAATCTGAACATTTTAAAAAGGAAATATATAATATATTAGTGAATGACTCATAAATGTTAATCAAACCATTTTAATGAAATCATATATTTACAAGTGGTGCATTCTGGGACAGTCCTAATGGATAATTATTCTGTCCCTCAAATCATCCGGTTGCCCCTCCTTCACAGGCGTGTCTCTGAGTCTGTTAGGCCTCATGCAGACGATGCAAAATGACCACCTGCATAATATTATCTAGGACCTCCTTTTGCTGCCAAACCAGCCCTGACCCATCCAGGCATTGACTCAACTAGACCTCTGAAGGTGTGCTGTGTTATCTGGCACCAAGAAGTTAGCAGCAGATCCTTTAAGTCCTGTACATTTTTAGATGCATCCACGGATCGGATCGGATTTGTTTGTCCAGCACATCCCACAGATACTCAACTGGACAGAGAACTGAGTAACTTGGAGGCCAAATCAATACCTTTAACTCGTTGATGTGCTCATCAAAACGTTGTTGTTTTGTGGCAGGGCGTATTATCCTGCTGAAAGAGCCCAATGCCATCAGGGAATACAGTTTCCATGACAGGGGGTACATGGTCTGCCCCAATGTTTAGGTAGGTGGTATGTGTCAAAGTAACATCCACATTAATTGCAGGACCCAAGGTTTCCCAGTAGTACATTGCCCAAAGCATGTGATATGGCTAATAACATCACCTCACTATTTACTGCTCTAATTGCGCTAGTAACCGATCGGTAAGAGCAATTAGGCATCTTTGGGATTTATTATATAATATACCATGGATAAACACATATACACGCCCTCGTGCCTTATTGCTTAGAAACACCACAGCCTTCAGCCAACTGGCATCCAGGATTCACACCACCCTGTTCATAGTCTGGTCTATAATCTCATGTGGATGTACTAGACAAGCAACCTTTTCCATGACACGCGCCTTTTGTGACACATCGTGCATCATTGTTCCTCAAACGCCACGGCGGTCTGCTCTAGAACATGAACATGTATTTCACCGCACATGATCACTGAACAGAACCACACATGCATCCCTGATCACAGCATTTGCCCTCACGACAAAGTGTACCGCTATCAAAAGCCAGTTGGAACGCGTGCCTTGTTGTCACCTGTTCGGCCCCCTCACTCATCCTCATTTACATCCCCCGGTGAATACAACATTTATCTGGCGGACTCGTTAAACCGCCAATAGGCCAGCTGTTGGTGTGAGGGAGAGGTTTTACCATCATCCGGTTCATGGCGTCTATGGACGTAATGTGGGGACAAGCCAGCTCCAATAGAAAGGCTTGGCTTATCGAGGGGAAACGTGACATTTGACATGCAGACTTCCTACACACTTTATTCCAAATGTATTGTATTGTCTGAACAGAGCTGAGGTGAACCACTGCATCAGTTGTAGAGCAGGCCTGTGTCAGTAGCAGCTGGTTATAGGAGTTTTATCTTCTGACTGACGTTAGAGAACGGTTGCCCAGATGCTTGCTACAGAAATACACAAGCACGCACACACACACATACACATTCACATAGATATCTACACGAGGACACCAGGGTTGAATCTTACTTTTGCTAATCCTAACAGATTAGTAAAGATAAGAAAAACAGATATTTATATACCATAATTTCTGCATAGGTGTAAATACATATTCTCTTTCTCTAGTTGTACATTAATGCTGGGGCATGAATATAAAAAAATTACATTTATGAAAACATGATTTAAACATTAAAATCATATTAGATCAATCAGACAGTACAGTCTGAAATAATCATCTTACTTAAAAGTTTCTGGCTAATATATCGAAGCATCCAAAATCTTATCCAAAACATTTACCCTAACCTTAAAGTCAACCTAACATTTTTGCCTAAACTGCCCAAAAAGGCACACACACACTTACCGGGTGTTCCCAAGATGCTTTTTAAGGGAAACGGCATCCTCTCTTCTCCCAGCCTGAGGGCAACGGAACGTCAAGCTCTAGAAAACAAAAAACAGACAACAGGACAGTTTTCACCTTCAGAACATTCCTTCTTTAAGTACAGCATAAAGCCTCAGGGGAGTCAGTTTGTGTGCATGTATGCATATTTGTGTGTGTGTGTGTGTTTTGGTATGTTTGACTGATTTCTAACTGGCTGTGATCCGGGCAGTAAGCCAGGACTAGATATTGTATTGCTAATGCAACATTGCTTGTAGAATTGACAAATAATCACAATTCATATCTGTGTTTTGTGAAACAAAATTAAGAAACATTTTATATGACTACTTTTTATCTACCTACACATTAATAGATATAGGATGCAGAGATCAAAAGCCACACCTTGCCTCCTCCAAACACACACATACAGTTGTAATTCACATTTTTCAATCCTCATTGCAAATCATATTTATTGTCAAAACATACAGATTTCAGCTGATTGCAATGAACAAATCAAACAAAAGCAATTGAAATAGCCCAACATTACGATTGGTCACCGCACATGGCACTGAATTCTGCAGTTTTGAAATTATTCAACCCACTAAATCCAAACCCTGGCAAAAGCACAAATATGCAAAATAAGTGTTGTCCCAAGCACACCTTATGCAACCAATCAAATGCTTCATTAGTTGCACCAGGTTTGCTTGAGCTATAAAACACTAGTTACCGGGAATGTAACTCCAGGTATTTGAGTGAGGCGTAGCCCCCAAAAGGGCGTAGCCGTTTACCCACACTTGGCTCAGCCAATAAGGGCACTTGGCTCAGCCAATAAGGGCACAACCGCCCCTATATAACTGAGCGAGCCCATAGCCGATACAATTCTTCAGCGAGAATGAACGGGGACCAGTCAGCGCATCAAGTCTAGGGGGCTCCGCTCCACTCATATAACCGGAGTGACATTCCCGGTAACTATCGTTATATGTCGTGGAGCTCCGTCCCCAAGAGGGGTTTACTTCTGAGCAAAGCAAGCCATAAATTCCTGCAAAAACAAGGAACCTGTGTTGACACTTAAAGTTAACCTCTCTAGGATACGGAGAGTGGTGTTCCCTTGCCCAAAGGGAAAGTAACCACGCCGCTGTGCATCCTCCCGTCTGTCACAAAACAGACGGAGGAAGGGAGCGGGCGCTGTTTCCTCGAAGGAGGCTGGCAGCATAAAAATAACGAAAAACACACAATGAAAAATGTTGAGATATACAGTGCCCCATCACGGGATCGAACCCAGGTCTCTTGTACAAGAGGCCGGAATGCTTCCAACGAACCAAAAAAGGGAATGTGCAGCACAATGCGTCATCGTTCCTCAGACAGAGTGCCGAGAACAGAATGCACTAGCGAAGACAAAGGCACGTCCAATAATCAAGATCGGATAAAGGGGGACGTTGTCGACCACGACGTTGCCTCACAAATACCCTCGACTCTGACACCTCAAAGAGGGCCGAGGATGCGGCAATTCCACGCGTGGAGTGCGCTCCAAGATTTCTGTTTAGCGCCGCAGCTACTGGGGTAGGAGCCTGCAGTACAGGAGGAGCAAGAGCTGTAGACGCCAACTGTATGCGATGACGCCGAATCGACGCAGAAATGGATTTCGGAGGTTGAACGGCAGAAGATCTGACGGATGGCCCGGGAAGAGCCGTGCATCCAGCCAGGGGTAGAGCTGTCCATCTTCCCCAAAGTTTCTAAAGCAGTTCAATTATCAGGAAATCCGATGAGAAAACATCATGAGGAAACTTTTGTGCCAAGGAACCTTCCGACAGGACAATGATCCCATGCATACCTCAAACCACTACCAAGGCTTGGTTGCAGAAGATGTCTGGAAGATTGTACAGTGGCCGTCACTTGACTTAAAATCTATAGAAAGTCTCTGGTGGAATTTGAAGAAGGCTGTTGCAACACACAAACCCAAGAATATTGCTGAACCGGAGGCCATTGCTCATGAGGAATGGGCTAAGATTCCTCAGGACCGCTGCCAGATGCTGGTGTCTGGCTATGCATCTTGTTTGAGCAGGTCATAACAGCAAAGGGTGCACTACTAAGTACTAAAGATGCTTGCCATAAAGGGGTTGAATAATTTTGAGACAGGAGAAGTCATTGTAAGTCGCATTTTCAGTTGAATTTGAGGAAACCAATCAAAGCATTTGTTGTGTTGATTTCCATTGCAAACAGCTGAACATCCATAAATATCAACAATAGAGCTGATTGCAAGTGGGATTGAATCATTTTAATTACTTCTGTATATGCAAGCATACTATTGAGGTACATTTGTGTCTTAATGTCGAAGGCAAAACTTTTTTCTTTGCAATCGAAAAGAAATGTTTGCTATCGAAAAGAAATGTCAAAAAATTTATTTTTGATGGCATTGAAAAAAGTTTCACTCTCAAAATGAAGACAAAAATACCATTCACCCAAAATTTTTATTCGCTTTCCCAATTAATTAATCCTTGGTCATGATCAGAGAGCTGAGATGCATTGCGTAACAATGAGGTCACACCTATCACAGATATTCTGTGACACTCCCAATCATCACATGTATGAACCAAAGGATCAAAGAACTCACCGCTGTCCTGAAACTCTAGAGGAAAGCTGATAGGCTTTTAAAAACGGGATTGAAAAATGCCTAATAACCATAAGCAATTAGTACAGAACATATAATCTGAACATTTTAAAATGGAAATATATAAGATATTAGTGAATGTCTCCTTAAATTAAACCATTAGAATTGAATGAAATAATATATTTAAAAGTGGTGCATTCTGGGACAGCCATATTGGATAATTATTATGTGTCTAAAGTCTGTTCGGCCTCATGCAGATGATGCAAAATGTTTTTAAACAACAATAGTCTGAAGAGGTTTCTTATTTGGCTGCTTTAACTTTAACAATTACATAAGTGCCATGTTACACACACACACATACATACAAACACACACACCTTGTCTGCTCCTGGGGAATCTGGTGGTGGGGTGCAAATAGGAACATCCTCTGCTGGTAAGTGATCAGTCTTTGAGTCCTGGAATAAAACAAACACAAGGGATGGGCCAATACTTTCAGCTAATTACAAGAAAGTAGGCAGAGCAGTGCCAGATAATGATTAGGAACACTGCACAGTTGGCTCCCATAAAATGCAGATGGATTCATTGTGATTATCTTTCGTACATTTCCACCCAATATTTACTGTTGGCCACTTCCCATCGCACAGCTTATATGAGATCAAACAAAGAGTCACTCACTCACACATAACTCACATATCAGGGTTATGTATAGGTTGTGTCTGTGTAAAACCAAAACCCAAAACATACCATTACCCTACCTAAATCTATAATTCATAGAGCCACCTGGCTAACTCTAGCTGAAGGCTGTAGTTGTTAGCTTATGAGAGGCGAGACGAGGGGTTTAACAGAGGGGCGTTGGCAGCTTGTTGATTTGTCCCGGTGAGGCATGGCGCAGACCTCTCCCTCCCGGATCTGACTCAGACACACACACACACACACACACACACACACACACAGTCCCACCCTAGCTTGACTGATGGATGATCTCATTTGCAGTAAATCTCTAACAGTTAAACTGGGACACTAGAGCTGTTGTTTGCGTTTCGTTTTCGTCCGCCTCACTGGGTACACCGCACCAACGCAACCGCGATGTAACGACCCTGCTTTTCAAAACTATTTTCTCTACGCAGCTGCCCTTCATGCAAACGCCTTTTTAGTATTTCGATATTTTATGATTTCCTCAGGCTCGCTAGCTGCTGCAAGACAAGCTTCTCCATTGCCATAAAAGTTATATGCGTGCCGATCGCACATCAAGCATGGGCCATGGTTTCCTTTATATTTGTCACAGTCTGAATGAAAAGTGTTAGTAATATCAAACCCGAGAATGGCAACTCGTTGTTTTCTATTCTTCTTTTTATGATTTACAGTTGTTGGTGTATTTGTAATAGAGAGCCTCGGTAACAATCGTTCACATGGCCGAGCCCTCCCTAACAGAAGGGATGCAACTCAGTGAACAAACAGATTATTATATCACTGATGTCCCCTGTTCGTGCATGCTGACACTGATGAAAAGAGAGAGAAAAAGATAGTGGGAGGAGAACGATTGAATGACGGAAGCCTCCTCTCCAATTGAAAGCTGCCACTTTTAACACGGCCATCTCGCTTCTGCAATGCAAGGTCCCTCGGCAACCGAACACGCCCCCGAATAACTATGATGAATGCTATGTCCACAGGAATAAACCAGCCATTTGACACTCTCTGATGATGCATTCGGCGCCAATACCCCATGTATCTGCCGTTGCTATTTAAAGCCCTCCGATTGGCCGCCATGGCCTCTGCTGCCAGCCTAAAGCAGCAGGTGTAATCGCTTAATTAAGGGTGGCTGTCAGTCCTTCTGGTACAGTAAGTCTTAAATCAAATGCATTTAGGAACCAGGGAGACAGGGGGTATAAAAATACGGTACGCCCACCCATGCTGTGCATTGTCTACACAGGAAATAAAGGATTCCCTCTACAGCCAGAAGGTCTGTGTAATACTAAATGGAAAAATATCTCCCGAGTGTGTCGGCGGTGTGTTTTAGCCCAGGCTCGCTCATTGGACAAAGACATCTGGAGGAGTCTGTCAAGGACCGGGGTGGGGGAAGTTAACAGGCGAGTCCGTGAGTCTGTCTCCCAACCGTCCAGCAATTGGAGTTTTTGGGAGTGTATAGGGAAGGGTTTTTAATTTAATTTGAGAAGAGAATGTCAGACACGCACTCTACATCACTGGTCTGTTCAGTGCCGAGGATCACTGTCCAATAAACGTAAATTGAGCGACTTGACTGGGCGATGTTTTGTGTGTTTTGGTGTGTGGGAGGCAGAGAGAGAGGCTGATCTGTGGGGACAGGACAGATAAATCATCTGCCATGTGAGTGTGCACGCACAACGCAAACACCCAGTACTCATTTTCAGGCCCACCAAGTTCCAGGAAAGGACGCCGTTTGAATCAAATAATCTGTGTGGTGGTGTTGTCGGCAGAATCGTCCGTAGCCCACTTCTATGCAGTTAACATGTTTATGTCAGGTGAAGAAGATAGGGCACAGCGGAAAGAGAACCCCTGTTCATCAGGGATGAGGGATGACACTGGAAACCTTCTTGAACGCCTATGCAACCTAAATGGGCGGCAGATATCGTCTTATGCTACCAGTAGCGACAAGGACACTAGCAAAATGTAAAACAAGAGAAGAATCTGTCAGAAAAAATCGGTCATGATAAGGAGAGAGCAATTGTCTGTGGCCACCACCTGCATAACCATTCCATTTCTGGGGTTGTGTTGCCGTTGCCTCTGCATGCACGTGTTGTCACATTCATTTTCACCAAAACAGGAGACATTGAGTGACAATTGCTAATGCTTCCTAACTGGACATATTGATATCCATTAAGTATAATTGACATGTTGTAATACTGTGATGATTAGCTGGTCCCCAGACGTTGCTTTTTGTCAGAAAATACAGATTTCCCTTTAGGCAGGCGACACAGCAAGTAGGAAGCTTATAATGTCTCCAGACACGACCTTATTGAGGGGGGAAACAATTACCTCTTCCACAGGTTGCCCCAGTGATTCGAGTATGAGTCTCTTTGGTTCCAGGTAGAGTGGTTGTCCGACCTCCTCATACGGCCTCCAAGGAGCTGATCTGTAGCCCTGCCGGCTGAGCTGCCGCTGTCGTCGGTAATAATTATCCCAAAACACCTGCTCCCTGGTCGGGTGACAGGCGGCCCACACCGTGCTACTCCGAGCCAGGATCTTTTCTCCCGAAGGTTTATGAATCGAAAGAGGTTTGATTATAACAAATTGACGCGGGTCCAAAGCGCCATCTCGATGGGTCGTCATTTTTATTAGGCTAAAGCTTTCGGCAACTGTTACAAATCACTGCCAAAAAAACAAAACGAACTAGTTTCGACAAAGCAATGTAAACTGTAAAATTTAGCATTGAGCGCCTAGGTATGATACTATTTCATCACCAACAAAGTCTTTCTTTCCTTACCGAAGAAAAAATATTTCTAACCAAATAAATGCAAATTGCAAAATGCCTGTTTAGACATGGTCGCACAGACTTTGTCGCATTGATTGAACCACAGGCATTTTTGTTGTAGGAACTGTCACCCGTGGTTACAGAGGAACACAGCCCACACACAAAAGTGAAAGGAGAAACTGGTCTACCTCAAAAACATAAGAACAATGGAATTTGTGTACCGTATTCCTGTCTATGTCTTTTTCTTCATTTATTCAAATAAGTATGTGCTTGTTGGGACAGGAAACGATGCACATACTAGGCCAATCTCCACTGTAAATCCATTACTCATCATTTTGATGGCATTAACTATCCTACGTGCACGCTCCATCTTCTAGAGGGGTATTTTAGTCGTGAGTGCAGGGGGAATTGTCAACACAAATCACTGGGGACATTCTTCCACAAAACTCCAATCACCTCTGCGAACAGCCTTTCGCTTGATGCTTCAAGTAAAAACTGACGCTAGTACATCTCGCTGAATGACAGCAACATCTGTTCAATTCGTTTCGTGCTCCAATGGACAGTGTGTCAGTATCTCAGGGCAGAGCGTCTCGCAGATGACACACTGACAACACTGTCACAGCTGATAAAAGATGGCAACGCTAATAACCTGAAGAGGAATACAGAAACACACACACCAAGTTAACAAACAACTAGAACGGTCTGTGTACGCGGGTATAATTCTTTAACCCGTCAAAATGGAACAAGTAGGTAAAATAAAAATGTTTGACTTGTTATTTTGCTATCAATTCGTTTTTCACCTTAACTATAAAATTACTTGATCTTCAGAGGTTTACCGTGTAGGTGGATTTAAACGTGCAATGTCTGTCATTGGCCAAAATCAAGTCTAACGCCTGCTTGCCTTTCAAAATCTCTCTGTACTACCTGACATTAATTCAGGGTTATAAACCAGCCCCACCAATTATAGTATTTATAAACACAGATGGTAATAATAATTTATTCATCTTCTATAGCGCTTTTCATTATAGAAAATAATCACAAATCACTCAAACAAATAAAAAAAAATGAAAAGAACTATGGTATTGACTACTATCATCTGACAGCGCTGAAGGCCCCTAGTAACCAGAATGACCATCAAGAGCAGGGTGTGTCAAAGCGGTTCCATGGAGGGCCAAGTTTCTGCAGGTTTTTGCTCTCACCTTGTACTTCATTGATTAATTAGGTCACTAATTGGTTAGGTCTACCCTCACCTGGTTGTTTAGGTCTGAACTAGGAACCAACTAACAGGAAAAATCAAAAACCTGCAGACCCTTGGCCCTCCGTGGAACGAGTTTGACACACCTGTACAAAAGGACCATAGCTTGAGCAGAGTGAGGATGAGGAATGTGTTCAACGAGGGAGACGAGCAGGTCCTTCGTGAGCAGGCAGCACAGCCCGCCCAGCTCTTTGTCCAACCAGCTTTCTCTGCCCACCCTGTAAAGCTGTGGACCTGCCCTCCACTCACACCCTGTTCTCCTCGATGGTGATATAAATAGTAAGATCAGCGGTGTCAAACCGGTTCCTGTTTTTCTTTTTTTAAATACAAAAAAATAGAACCAGGTAGGAGGTCTGAACTATTTAGTGACCTAATTAACCAATCAAGCACAAGGTGAGAGTGAACACCTTCAGAAACTAGGCCCTCCTAGGAACTGGTTTGACACCTCTGAGTTAGATAAGATATATTTCCATAGCTACTTGGTAAGCCATAGCAAGCTAATGTAATGGCATACAAAAAAGGCATACAATTAAAACAACAGAAGCTGTATACAGTGGAGCCAAAAAGTATTTAGTCAGCCACCAATTGTGCAAGTTCTCCCACTGAAAAAGATGAGATAGGCTTGTAATTTTCATCATATGTACACTTCAAATATGACAGACAAAATGAGAAAAAAAATCCAGAAAATCACATTGTAGGATTTGTTATGAGTTTAATTGCAAATTATGGTGGAAAGTAAGTATTTGGTCACCTACAAACAAGCAAGATTTATTTTTTTGCCCCACTGTATTTACATAAATCTACGAAATAAAATAAAGATGTGATAATAATACTAGGCCAAAGTGTACTGTGAGCATGCCTATGTAGTATTATTATTATATTATAGTATTATATTTATATTTCGTAAGAGTAGGAATTCCACACGTCACTCCGATCTGAGATTCGAGGCCATCATTCTTCATCCGAATCCGAAACCTTATTAAAGATTTTAATGAACAATCTAGCAAAACGTAATTAAATTTTAAGAGGATAATCGATTTGACTCTATTTTCTTGTAGATACTATGGGAAACACCTTTATGGGAATAAATGTTACTTTCAAAACTGCAGCAGTTGGCCTCCTCAGTTCCCAAACACTTAGAGTATTGTTAAAAGAAGAGGTGATGCAACACAATGTTGACGATGCCCCTGTCCAAACGTTTTTAAAACATGTTGCTGGCATCAAATTCAAAATGGGTATGTACCGTATTTTCCACAGTATAAAGCGCACCGGATTATAAGGCGCACCTTCAATGAATGACCAATTGTAGAACATTTTTCATATATAGGGCGCACCGGATTATAAGGCGCATAAAATATTGCAGTCAAACGTTTGACTGGGTTTGCGTTTAGCATCCACTAGATGTGCTAAAGGGAATGTCAACAAAACAGTCAGATAAAGTAAAACTTTATTAAGCGTTCTGACAACTATGTTCACTCCCATGGTAACGTTGTTCAAACGTTAATGTGCATATTAACATTATCTCCCAGCCTTGCTCACTCTTCTCCCAAACGTGGAGAGGAACCTTTCCCTAATTCAGTAAACACGTAGTCTGATACCACTAAATCAAACGTTAGTGCATAACTCAGGGGAACTTTTCCCTAATTCAGTAAACACGTACCGTAGTAAAAGAAACAGTCTGATACCACTAAATCAAACGTTAGTGCATACTCAACATTGTTCAGTTACATATAAAACGTAAAGCAACATTTTTTCAGTTCATTCCCCGCCCACGAATCCCTCGAATTCTTCTCCTTCAGTGTCCGAATTGAACAGTTGGGCGACTACGGCATCCAACCTGCCCCGCTTCCTCTCGTCATTATCCGAGTCAGTTTCGCTGCTGTTGCCTGGCAGTTCAGAGATTATTCCTGCCTTCGTGAAAGCACGGATCACAGTTGAGACTGATTTATCCATATATGGATCCATATATAAAGCGCTTCGGATTATAAAGCGCACTGTCGTTTTTTTTGAAAATTAAAGGCTTTTAAGTGCGCCTTATAGTGCGGAAAATACGGTATATTTATAAAAACCATTTGTCAGGTTCAACATTTGTTACATTGTCTTTGTACTATGTTCAATTAAGTATAGGGATGAATGATTAGCACATCATTGTATTCCGTTTTTATTTGTATTCAATGCAGCGTCCCGACATCTTCTTGGGAAACAGGGTTGTAGTAAAACCAACCAACGCATCTGAATATATTTTAGACAGTCGTGTAGGAATGATCAGGCAGCAGTTGGGGGTTGAACGTTGTTTGACTTTGTATGGTGTGTGAACATTGTATAGCAAAGGAACAGAGACAAGTACACCCTGAAGTGTAGGTGTGTGCTAGTTGCAGACCTCTCACTTACTGCAGCTGAGGCCTTATGGAGTGAAACCTACACCAAGGGACCTCTCCAGAATCAGGATTGATGACCACTGTTCTAAGAAATAAAAAGGTAAATGTCCTTCAGTGGCCCAGTGAGAACCCCAACCTAAATATTTTTGAAGATGTGTGGCATCGACACTCCCCATGGAACTTGATAGAGCTTTTGTATTTGTAAAGTAGCGTGTATTGGGTTTTTCCCACTTAAAGTTCCTCAAATGTGAGAGATATGGTTCGTAGATGAGTGAGGAAAAAACGCATGAAACTTGGTCGCACTGACACAGTATAATGTGATAATTGAAATATCAAGTTGTTTTCTAGTTGACATGAAAAAAACGAGTCAAGTTTTTCAGTTTCTGACATTTTGTGACCTTTTATGTTTCAAAACAAACTGGCATGTGAATACAGCAACATTTTAGACCCAGTCTCTGGACACGTTGAATGCTTTGGAACTCTATTGAAACACACCTGTAGTAAACGTATCCTTTCTTCGTGCATTCCTTGAAGTGATCACTGATAGGTGTCTTTATTGGCCTTCTCTTTCTGTCTCTCTCAAGAGTAAGAGCAACGGGCTGGATTTAAACCCATGCTACAGCAACACATAGGCCACAGAGATGACTCCTTGATGGATGAAAAACTAGTGGCTAATACTTGTCATATAAAGCAGGTAGAAAACGTGACAGGCTGTAGAAAAGTCTTCTAGTCCCGCTGGCCAGCACCCAAAACCTTGAACCTCTCTCATATATTACAGCCTTCAAGGATTTATTCAGGGAAGGTAGAACGGATGTACTGAAGGTAGCAGGGAATTATTTGAAAACGGCCTGATTTATACAACCCTTCACCACAGAGCAGAGTATCGCTAGGTACCATGGAGATAATGAAGATCACCAGGATGTGACAAAATTGTCCAGGGCTGGGCCTGGAAGATACTGTACGTCGCCCACACACACACACACACAAACACACACACACACACACACACATACTAACTGGGATGTGAGAAGATGGGCAGAAGCTGTCACAACTGGGGCGGGACACACGCACCTCCACCTCCTCTGGAGTCATGAGGAAGCTATTTGCCATTTCTCCCTCACAGTTATAAATAACATCTAATTAGTTTGCATTCGAAATGGCACCCTGTTCTCTGTGGCGCCCTACATTCGACCGAGGTCTTTGGACAAGCGCCCGAAAGTAACGCGCCATAAAGGAAGCAGTGTGCCAATTAGGACGCGCACTACGAATGCCAACTTTCCCCTGGCCTCATCTGCAAAAGGGTAGCCGCTCGTCTCCGAGGCCCACCCATCACCTCCTCACATTCTCCTCCCATAGGATAGCCATTAGTGCCTAATAAGTGCTAAAACATTAAGCGAGGGTATATAAAGAACCCCGGAGACATCTTCGTCTTTGCTGCACAGTGCTTCATTTTACCTGCAAGCCTGTCTCTCCTTTAGTATTAATTATTAACACTATTCCACCTTGGAAACCCGGTTCTAAACCTTTTCATTTCTTGTCGGACGTACTGTCAGGTGACTTAAAAGCAAACCAAAGACCGTAATCAAAAGGGACCATACCCCATTTAGATTTGTTGCCTTTTTTCGTTCGTCTACCTGCAACTCCTGTGACGTTTTTCTGAGCCATGACCGAGCAGACTAAAGAGTTCACGGGTGCCCCATTGGTGCCGGGGGGGGCGTTCCATCCCCTCTACTCCCGGGACACGTTCTGGAGCCCGTTCCGGAGCTGGTGGCAGAACCCCAGCCCCAGTCGTCTCCTCCCCAACCAAGAATTCGGCATGCCGCCTTTCCTGGAGGTCGGGGACCTCCGTGACATCTGCTGGCTGGATAACATCTACAGACGCCTGGCGGCCTGCTCCTGGCCTGGGTACATCCCCTCTCACCCCCCTCCGGTTCCCTCCGACCGGGCCTCTGCCTCCTCCGTGCAGCAGTCGGGCCCCAGACTGAGCAGGGCTGAGACCGTGGGGCTGCTGGGTGTGTCGGAGGTCAGGCAGGGCGACTACAAGTGGAGGATCAGCCTGGATGTCAGTCACTTCTCCCCCGCAGAGATCACTCTCAGAACCCAGGGAGGATTCCTGGAAATCAAAGGTAGGACTATTGATCCGCGCACCGCGCTGATTTAGTCAAGATGCACCAGGCTCGTTAAGCCTGGGAAGATAATGAAACTGTAATGTTGCAGCGTTATAAGAAATGGAAAAGTTCAAATCTAATTTCATATCCCCTATGGCCATGCTGTCTGTAATAACCATTTAAACCAACTGAATGGTCCATTTGTGTCATAGTTTGAAGCGAAACCGATACGCTTTAATGTTGTAAAGATGTATAAAGAAGCATCTCTCTAAACAATCAGGTCAGAAATAGCTTGGCTTTTAGTCTGGAAGCCCGCCGGACAGAGTTTGAGTAAGTTAGTCCGATAACAAGTGTTCAGGGAAATTAAAAGGAACAGAGCCTTGATGGTACACGGCAATACCTTTTTTAATGTGATGCAGCCTCTCAAGTGAGCCCGAAATGACACACTTCTCCCTAGCTCACTACTCTATGGACCCTAGTCAAAATCAGTGTACTGAGAAGACACTAGTGTGCCATATGGATTGCGACCCGTGTTGATGTATAGCTCCACTGTGGTGATTCATGTTGCTGAAATAATTGATATCTTATCCTCAGGGAAACACGAGGAGCGACCAGACGAGCAAGGCTTTATTACCAGATGCTTCACCAGGAAATACACGTACGTTTCCTTAAGAAAAGCTATTGACAATCAATATTGGTAATATAAATATGAGCTGAAAACTACCTTATTTCATTGATACTGTGTTCTTTACGAGAAGAGATGAAAGAGGTGTTCTAAAGGACACACACATGTTTGAGGGCTCTTCAGTCGTGTGACTGTTAGTCTCATGCATGATGCATATTTGGAGAGGATTGTATTTTGCAGTATAATGTATTGGAATATTGGTTGCATTGTGTGTCTTTACATAAATGTGCGTCCCAGGCTACCGATAGGTATTGATCTTCAGACCATCCGCTCTTCTCTTCATGGAGACGGCATCCTGACCGTGGAGGCTTCACTTCCTGACCTCCCCGCCGACGTCAACATTCCAATTCAGGTGAACTATTAACTCGAGTTGAAAACCAGACCATTCTACGGTTTTATTTCGGTACTTATTGCCTGTTGTTGTCCAGACTTGACCCTGGTGATGTAAAACAAAGTATGGCACAGAATTATAAGTGACATTGTAGGTATTTCCTAGTTTATTGTGATCACGGAACTGCATCAGTGTATGTCCATGTTTTTTATTGTTACCTTCTAATTTAGACTTGAGGCATGTAGACTTTGCATGGACGATGCATTTAATTTTAAACATGTACTACAGTTGTATATGTAGGGCCCATGATCATCAGTCATAAGCCGTATTACTATTTATTTGGAGTACAGTTTGTCACCCTGCGATACAACACTTAATTGGATAATCTTGTTATATGTCTTTGTAGGTTGAGAAGGAGACCCTAAACGTAGAGGGGGAGGAGGGTGGTGTCACGGCAGAAGAGACTACCGAAGCAGACTGTGAGACGATTGACCCCCAGCCGCCTGTTTCTGTCCCCGCTGTGGCCTCGGTGCCCTTGGAGGCCCCGGACCTCACCTTCACAGAGCCCGGCATGCAACCCCCAGCAGAGGCCCCCGAGCCCATTAACGATGTTCCACACGGAGTCCCTGGAGAAGAGGCTCACCCAGGAGCTCATCCGGAGAGCCCCGCAGCAGACAGCCACGAGAGGGTGCAGGAAGACACGAACGAGGGGACTCCAACAGACCCGTACGGGGTGACCGAGAGCCACCCCCCCGCCGGTGACGAGGGTCTTCCGAGTCCCACGGAGACCTTTGAGCATCTGGAATTCTCCGAAAGCACCGACACAGTACCATCGGACCAGGAAGAACACAAAGAGCAGGCCCACGACCTCAGCGGAGAGCTCCAGCACCCTGAGGGCACAGCAATGGATCTCCCCCAGGGGTCCGAGCCGGGCATAAGGGCACCAGAAGAGGGGGCCCAAACCAAAGAGGAGGAGGTCCCAGAGCAAACTGAAATGGAACAGCGGGAGCACGTCAAGTAAACTAGTGAAGGAGTTGTGGCGGACATGTTGTCATCCCATAAGACATTCCCTGCAAATCCACACTCATCGTGTTGCGCCTACATTCTACCCTCTTCCGCGACTTCTTACAATGACTAGCCTGGTTCCAGATGTGTCGATGTGTTGTGCCCCTTGCCGATAATGACTAAAGGGAGTTGGCAAGACAGCACGAAACCTGTCCGTGACTCGGCTACTTCTTCATCAGCTAGCAGCGAAAGCTTTCATAACTATGTCCTCACTGACCTCTTGCAAGTGAACAGTCAGATGCTCACACTGTAACCATGCAACGCTTGGAGCTCCAATAAACCAATAGCAAATTAAAATGAAAAACTGTCAGTGTCACATACATTTACATTTTAGTCATGTGGCGTGTAATCTTTTTTGGAGTGACGTGCAATCAATATTCTATTTATTTTTGGTATTCTTTCTGTGATCATATTGACAAGTTGACCTCAACGTGACTTTTTCTTGATGATTATCATGATATGGCCAACTAAACTATCAAAGATCTACTAGATATACATTACATGAGGCCACTCAGGACTCTTGGAACCAAGGTCACCATTCACAGCTCATAGCTACAACAGCCAACAGCCGGAAATCACAACTCAGGGGTTTTACCTGCAATAAATATAATAGTAGAAATCTTATATGAGAATGATATATGTGAATTTAACAACAACCAGGCACCTTCATTCCAAAACAACAGCATTTCCCATGACACCACAGGCCACACAATCCTCCTGTGCTTTACTCTGATCAGGTAAATAATGACTAATCCAGCCTTGGCCCGTGGGCTCGGCTGGGCTCGGCAGCGCCAAACACTCCTGCATTAATCCTACACCTGCGACCAAAACGGCAGGCCCGTTCCCTTCGACGTCCACTGCTTTTTAGTCCTATGGACCAAAATTAGTGCACTATTAAAAAAATAGGCCAACGTTTGGGACGTGCCCTAAGCTGTGACCCGGCTATTTGTCGTTCGGCTCGTTTTTGGATTGAGGCCCATGTCACACATGGCTCGGGCCGGCTAAACACAATCCACAGATGTGAACGGACGCGCCTGGATCTGATGGGAGGTTTTATTGCATGAACAAAGACATCAGGGGATGAGGGGTAAGAAGGAGGTCAGGAGGAGAGGGAGGCAGGAGAGGAGAAGTGTGTTTTCATCACGTACAAAATAAAAAATGCAAAGAGCATTGTTTTGTAAGAACTCTAGGTAAAGGCACTCAAACATTATTTGCCTAAGGAGCAGTCACGTACCAACATGTACAATTTATTTACAGACCGTCGGCCTACATTGGGGTAGAACACAGTTTCATCACAGACATACATTGATACACACAGTAGTATTGGGAATAGCCCTTTGATTAAGTTTTTCCACTCAGAAAATAAGCCACGGTATGACTTTTATTTGCATATCCATTTAAATGTGCTTCATCCTTTTACGCACTGAAGATAACAAGATTGAACAAGAAAAACTAGAAATAACATAGAAAACACACTGCATTGCCATACTCTGTAAATAATGCATTGTGTCTAATGGGTTTTTGTCATCAACCAAATGAAGCTGCTGTCTGATAAGAGAAGTAGAACAGGGCCCCAGCCTGATTCAAGCCTGCTTAGTTTAGTATCTGGAGTCAGTTCAGTATTGCAAGACAGGATACTGATTATAACAACTATTTTATAAGACATAGGAATAAAATAATTTAGGCGTTTTTATTGTAATTGGTGAGGTAATCTGTGTTCCTCCCCAGAAATGCACTAACACTGTGTTTTAATAAAATGCTTATCTTTTAATAGGGGTGTGGATGACTGATTAGTTAACCCTTTGCAGTGCTTCCCCCCCCCCCCCCATTATCTATGCTGTGAACTATCTGGGATTTGGGTGTCTTTTTGGAGTCATCTCAACGAAATGATACTGAGGGTCTCTAGGTATTTGATCTGGTTTTATCCATCCTCTACTCCGCTTAATATCATCCCGAGGGGGGCCCCGGGGTGAGCCTGTGTCTCCCCAGGGATGAGTGCTCGTCCTGGGCTTTGTCCTAGACCATGGTGGCCTCCTGGGGCCTGGCCTCCTGGCTTTGACTGGCTTCCATCTCTGCTTGGGGACTTTCGTTACTGAAGAGGTAGTATGGCGGACTCTGCCGCGCCTCAATAATCAACACCCCCTCTGGCGACAAGGAGGCGAAGACTGTCAGAGGGTCCACATCAGTTGGAATCCTGAAGGGAGGAGAGAGAGAGCATCGATGAATGAGATATGAGAAACATACAGAAATAGAGAACATAGATAAATGACATATGAGAAACGTCCAGAAGGAGAGAACAGAGATAAAGGACATGAAAAACCTTTAGAGCAGGGGAGGGCAAACATTTTGGCTTGGGGGCCACATTTTGAAATTAAATGGAGGGACTCATTTGTTTTTGTCACTTGTTAATCATAAATGATTTGCAGGCCAGAAAAGGGCAAAGGTTAAAACATGTGTCCAGTAGATCCCTTATAATGTGTAAGTCATTTAAATTCTGACTCAGAAGTATAAGAATGGGCTAATGAGTTTTTTCTTCATCCCCCTCAAAACTATTTTATTTCCTTCCGCGGGCCAAATGCAACTGCCTCGTAGGCCGTACTTGGCCCTCGGGCTGTAGTTTGCCCACCCCTGATTTAGAGAGAGAGAGCGGAGATAAATGAAATGTGAGAAACGTATACATTCACAAAGAGAGAGCAGGCTTGAAGGAAAAAAATGATTTTAGACATTTCAGACATTTATCACCCCAGGATTGCTGCAAATATCGTCTGGGACTAACAAACAGAATTGATTGGCATATTTTCCATATTAATAACAGCCTCTGAGTATGAGCAAAGTATTGTACACTGTTTATGAGGACTGTCCCTGTTCGCTCATTACAAACACGTAGTCCAAATGAGTAAAAAGTCAGTCTGACGTAAAGCTGTCTGAAGTATATTAACATCTGAAATGTTCCTCTGCATACTTTTCTCCTCTGCTCATCTCCACCGCCAGCCGGAGTGGTAACAGCCAATTTCATGTCAGACAGAAGAGATTTTCTCATGTCCTTTACCCCTCATGTTGTTTTGTACGGCAAATGTGTTATGTATATGAATAGATTAGCAAATATGGCTGCTCGTAAATGTATAGCGAGAGAGGGAATGATGGAAAGACGGAAAGAAAGAGCGATGGAGTTTATATAGAGAGGCAGATTAATTCAGTGTTGACAGGAATGAAAGTGAGATATTATTACTTTCTGTCAAAATGTTATGGAAGAATAAGGAGAGGAAGACTGCTATGACTGGACCAATATGACACCGAGATTACGGCTACAAAGAACAACTCCTTGAATTATACATCCCAGAGACAAACACAAAGCTGTCTGTAAAGATAGAGGCCTTAGTGCCCTGCTATTGCCACATACAAGTACTTGACCTTTTCTCACCAACGTCAGCATATAATTAACCTTTCCTGAGCTCTATTGAGTCTAAACCAAGACACCGGTAGCAGGAAATCTGCTCCGTTGCAGTTGAAACACGATCCAAACGTACATTCCCTACTTTTTGTTAATGAGTCGACACTGTACAAAATGTGCTAACATGCGTAAAAACTATGTCAACCAGACAGATTCCTAACAATCGAGAAGAGCTAGAGACAGAGATCTAGAACAAACCAGAGACAGAGAGAAATAGAAAAAGAGATCTAGAACAAACCAGACAGAGAGAAAGCAAGAGAGCGATATAGAACATACCAGAGACAGAATGAAAGAACATAACAGGGAAAAAGAGATTTTGAACATACCAGAGGCAGAGAAAAAGAAATCTAGAACATACAAGAGACAGAGAGAAAGAGAGAGAAATTCATAAGAACCAGAGACAGAGAGAAAGACAGAGAGATCTAGAACATAACAGAGAAAAAGAGATCTGGAACATACAAAGGCAACGAGAACGATCTAAAACAGGGGTGGGCAAACTACGGCCCGAGGGCCAAATGCGGCCCGCGAGGCAGTTCCATCTGGCCCGCGGAAGGTAATACAATGTTTTTGAGGGGAATTAAAAAACAACTCACCAGCCCATTCTTATATATCTGAGTCAGAATTGAAACTATTTACACATTATAAGGGATGTACTGTACATATGTACTGTATGTTTTAACTT
>JACXGK010007460.1:0-25240 GCA_016801125.1 Novumbra hubbsi | reverse complement strand
ATCCATATAGACATCTATGTAGACATCCATGTAAACCCTCTCCATGTAGACATCCATATAGACATCTATGTAGACATCCATGTAAACCCTCTCCATGTAGACATCCATATAGACATCTATGTAGACATCCATGTAAACCCTCTCCATGTAGACATCCATATAGACATCTATGTAGACATCCATGTAAACCCTCTCCATGGGCAGCAGTAGGCTTGGTGACAGAGTAGAGCTGGAGGTGGGTCATGGTGCTGTGCCACGCGGCCGGCAGGTCAGAGCTGAGAGTGGGTTTACTCTGGCGGGAAAAAGGCTATTTACGTAGCAGAAAATGGAGTGGGCCTTACTGACATTTCTATAGCCCTGCAGGCAACACTAACCTTCAGAAGAAAACTGAGCGATTGAAGAAAAAGGTAGAAAAAATTTGAGCAAGAGTGTGAGCAGGGGAGGGTGAAGGAGGGTGGTAGGGAGGGAGAGAGAGGGAGGTATAGAGGGAGAAATGGACGATGGGAGAAAGAGCAGGTGGGAGGTAGACGATTGAAAGAGAGCGATTGGAGGAGGTGGGAAAGAAGGTAAAAGGAAAAGCTTGTCCCTATACGTACAGCAGCCGGGAGAGTAGATGGATTGATGATCAGAGGTGGAGGTAGATGGAGAGGCTTGTCTCTAGAGGCTTGTCCCTATAAGTACAGCAGCCAGTGAGAGTGGATAGATTGATGGTCAGGGGTGGAGGTAGAGGGGATCATGGGCCGATTACCAAGAGCATTAATTGTGGGAAGTGATTTCTTTGAAAAGGTTCGGTAACAAAACAATGAATATGCGTTGCTCAAAAACCTCTCCCGATGTTTAAATACCTTCATCAAACAATGTCAACCCACTCAACCTCGAACATCATGCATTGGTGCTTAATGAGAGAGCCAGAATTCATGTAAAGACTTTGGCACTAGACGTCACATCAAGAAAGCTTCCATTTTATAATAGTAACATTTCTCATTTTTCCCTCAATAAACTTGACAGGCGAATATCACAAAGCATAAGGGGTCTCCTCACTTTTGGTTTGATTTCACAATTATTTCCCAGCAAACGATTACTAATGTCAATAAACCGTCTGCTTCACACGGCTTCACTTTTTTTTCAATACAGTGAAGGATTACGGATTTTTCTGGGGACCAAATTGAAAATGAAACACTGTCAAATAAAGGATTAGCAGAACGAATTGGGTTTGCTTTGGTGGGACGGAAAACAATGTATTACTGCAATGCCTGATTAAGGAGAGTGGATTATTTGACAATGATTCGATGATCACGTGACGGTGAAATATTCCTCTGTGTCCTCAGAATCTACCGGGAATGCTGACAAGGAATTTGAGGAAAGCCATGATGTGGTCAAACCGTTGCATTACCTACCTCTTAATAGAAATGTACACGATTGCTTACATTTGCAGTATATTTAGCTGTGTTTTGTAATACATTGCATGCAAATCTTTTGCACCAATGTGTGTACATCCCTGTTTGTCAGTGTTTCTCCATTGACAAGGTCATCTATCCAGCTGACTGGTGTGGCACATCAAGAAGCTGATTTAACACCTCGATTACCAAATGGCCACTCTGTGGTAAAAAGTGCAATAATAAAAGGTTAGCCCCATTGTTTAAATGGAGGTGGATATATACTAGTGAGGTATTCCTCTGTTCCTCCATTACACACAACCCCGAACATAGAATTATAAAGCTAAAAAAAAAAAATGGTCAATTGACTAACAGTCAACGGTCAAGTCCGTGTAATCGTGAGACACAAAGACTAGACCAGAAAGATATGTTTTTCGCTCGGCGTAGGAGACGGAAGATGGGGTCAACACTGGGGTTCCCCATTCCTGTTGCCAGAGGCACGTTCCTTGCTATGCTTCTTCCTAAGTTTGGACTTCACCGGGGAGTCTCACCTTAGCATCAAATCTGGTGTTGCTGTTTGGGGATTCAGACTGGGTGTCTGTGAAAGCACTTTCTGACCACGGCTGATGTGGATGTGGGGCTTTAAGTTTGATCGATTGATTAAAATTTGAGAGCCAACTTGTCCAACCACCAAGCCTCCTTTTTATATCCCACCACTCCTGCGGCCTGCCTCTCAACACATCCACCTATGCACATTCTCTTACTGCAGAATAATAACAAACATTATTCTCCACCGAAGACGTTATGTATTTCATTGAAAGTGATGAGATCAATCCGGATTATTTGTGAAGCCTTTACGCGAGGCCATAGCCAGGTATTTTTAGAAGGTATTACCTAAAGGTCAGCACACACTTTACACGCCAAAGGGGTGACTGTCGTCTGGACCAGCTAATAAAGGAGTACAACGCAGCTCTGAGCCTGAGTGCTTATTTTCAGGTGTGGGGGCATTTCTGGAGCTTCTTAATACGCACGCCGTTGTGTGAGTGACTCTGCCCCAGTGGAATAAGAGCTGTGGTTAAAACACTGCGAGCTGAGTGGCTCTGTATCGTGGCATACCTCTAGCTGTTTTGCTAACCGACAGACAGACAGCTGGCTGAGAATGGTGCTCTATCCCCTACACAGTGCGCTGCTGTTCACCTAAGGCCCCTTGTGGGATACCAATCGAAGACTCCGGATGGTAAGGGCCACATTGCGCTAGGTATTATATGGCTTCAGCCCTCTTAGTCATCGCTCTTGCTCGCTTTCCCATTCCTGTCGCCATCGCCAAGGTATCTTTTGATCAGTCATCAGACACTGAATCATGCGGCATAGAGGCAGACTCAGTGATCGTGTTGAATAACACTTTGTTGCAGAGAGTGTAGCCAACGACGGTGTGTCTGGTCCTTGCCGTGGTGTAGGACAGGTGCGTGCATCCATGTTCCGCTACCGAGACCAAGGTCAAACCATGCGTGGGAGGATGCTGTACGCCATGACACGATGCTTTGTTCCAGGTTACCGACCCACGGTGACTGACCATCTGGTCTCAACCTTGTGTGTGTGTGTGCTTGTGTCAGAGAGACATAATTATGTAGGGCGTGTTGACGTTCCGTGGTTTTATACTAGCACAGTTATTCCACCTCTCAAGTCTTCACTCAGGTAGAGGCCTCACGCTCCATCTCCAATAACGATCACACATTATGTAACTGCCACAGTGGCAGATGAATCCGTCACTCAGAGCTGGTGTGCCGTCGCAACTGTGAAAATTGATTGAGCCCGAATGGGTGCCTTGAGAGCAAGACACAGACGTGTGATGGTGACTGTGAGACATGCAAAGGGAGTAAATGACGGAGAATAGGGGTGAAAGAAACAGAAAGTAAGTGCAAGCTTTCATTTCCTTTTTCGGCCGCATTTTCAAATTATAATGTTTTATTTCCCAGCCAACCACCAAGCCTTCTGGAAACGTCTTTCCCTGAGATAAGGATCTGCAGTTGGTTATGCACGTGTGTAATTTACGCTCACATTTCGTTTTCTCTACCAAACCCTTAACCAGTTTGACTAATGTAACAATGTGGCTGGCCTCTAAAATAAAAACCTGGCAGGGATTTTGTGAACGTACATTCCAAATCCATGAATATTAATATGAAACATTTCTGGGGTGAGCTCAATCTCCTCTGTCTGTTGTAAAATAATGTTATTCATGTTTTGTCCATATAGCCAGACTTGCTGAAGAGACATATTACAGTAAAAATAAAATGTTGACTGCCTATCCCATGTCAAGCCAATGTTTACAAGGTTGGTTAAAAAAGAACACCAAATTGTTTTTACACAATGACGTTGCCCTCCTGAAAACCAAATGTCCAATCAATTGAATGTCAACTTCTGGTAAAACAGTGTGTAAAGCAGGAAATAATTCCATGGGTAGATTGTGTGCAGTATTCTTTGTACAAATGGCAACAGAGTCACCAAGTGAGTTGGTGAGCACTGAGCTTCAGCCAAGAGGGAAGCACTATCGGATCCTGTACATGCGTCAAACCATTCCCAGCAATGGCAAATTGGGTTTTGGAACGGCAGCCATTTTGAAGTGCTTGTGGTTGTAGCGTTCTTCTCCTACCTGGATCAGTAGCCGGCTTCCCGGTCTGCTCTCTGTGTCTTCTGCCCAGGCTGTTGGTCCTTAATGGCTTCATGGGCATCTGGTGTAATTAGCTGCACAGTGGACCAGGCTAATTAAAACCACAGCCAAGGGCAACCACACCGCCTGTACTGCTCCTCCCACCTAAACACCAGCGGTGCAGTCTAGTGTGTAGACCAACTGGGCTCTACTGGCGAGGGACAACCGCATCACTGTTATTTGCTAAAGACATTTACGTATGCCCATAAACTTGGATGGGAGCGGTCAGTTTGATCAACTGACCGATGTGACATTTTGTTATTTTACCCCCTCTGTTAACAAGAACTGGTCTTATTATTTTAAAAACTTTCCTCAGCGCCCTCAATAAATATGCCTCGAATTGGGAAAGTAAGAACTACAAAACCACTGCCGCCGATTAGCACTGAATGAAATTGTATAATCCTCTGAAAATAAAACCTTTTTCTCTCAGCTACCTAAAACGCTCATATTTGAAAACACTGTCACCTCTGACGAAGTGTATTACTTTATAGAAGCCGGCTACGCATTCAGGACTGCAAAGTCGCTCTCGATGCTAGCTTTGCTGCTAATGTCACCTTGTCCATGTCATGTTGCCCTGTCAGCATAACATTTTTAAGTATCTGCTCAACAAAAAGTTAGTGTTGTTCTGAGTCCCTGTGTCTGTAATATAGTAAGGCTTCAGAGCCTACAGTGCCTCAGCATCTCTACGTTTCCTAAACAACATATTTACTTTAGCAGTATTGCGCCATTCTGTCCACCGTATCGTCCCAATTAATGGAATATGCAACCTAGGGTTCTCAGAGGACTAGCCTTGTTTGAGAAATATTTTTCATTGACAGAGTAGTGTGTCAAATCTAAGAATGACATTTAAAAGTTCCTCAAGGTTTGACTTTTGGGACCATGCTATTCTCTGAGTATATTATTAACAACATTAACAACACCCTAACCCCTTTTATGCAGACAACACTCGCCTGGATACAACTGGCCCCCTTACTGAACTGTGCTGACCACCCTGAAAATAAACACGTTCAGTCTAAATATCTAAACCCTCAAAATATATTCTCATTAATCAGTGCCTACGGCAACCGAAAAATTCCTCAACCTTTGGTGAATAGCTGAGTGAGGTAGTTTACAGGCTTGCCTCAGCTCCCTCCTCATAAGTGTTGTTCAAATAGTAACATGGGCTATGGTAGGTATCTGGTGATACTGGTGACTCAGAACTCCCACACTTCCTTAGCCTTCTAATCCCCTGGAAGTCCCAGCATAGTCTAAGTCTACAAAAGTTTTTTTCAAAAGGCTTGGGGATCTTTAATGAACAGTTAAAATAGATGCACATTTTACAGACATGAAAGATGAACAGTGAGGCTGTCAAAACTAAAGAACAATCTCTGTAAAATGATGTTGAACGCTACAAAACAATCTAAAGGTCAATGGACAGAATAATCAAAATAGACCATGAACAGAATCATCCTTTTTATTTAGACTCTCAGAACCCACATTGGAGATAATTTAAAGAAGAATGGTAAAACATAAAACTATAAATTTACAACGTCGTCTGTTTTTTCATCTTCCTCTAACATACTAATCATTGTTATCTTTACATTATGCTAAACTGACCATAGGTGCGCGCGCAACGCTGCGCTCTACATCAGTTATGTCACACTGATCATCCCTGAAATCAACATCCCACATGTTCGTCAATCTCTTCCGTTATCTGCTGCCAATCACGAGATGGAAAAGTCTCTTAAACATTACAGTTTTATCGCCGTATTTATTAAAAATGATTTGTGTCACCTCGTATAGTTTATTCACATTTTTTATAAGCACCACCTCAAGATGGTCACCTATTCAACGGTTAAACTATATAGTATACGCAAATATTAAAGCAAAAGCTACATTTTCTCTGGAGAATTAAAATAAAACATGCTTCCGCCCCACAAATAACACAACAATTAATTCTTACTCAATACCCAGGGACTGGAAACCGAATAGTTTTATTTGCCTTGCAGGCTTGAGGATTTGACGTTGGATACTGGTCAGCTCCAAGACCTTAGCATATTTTTTTCTGACTTAACTCTAATTTCAAGAACAAGACCAAATCCAAACAATCAAATAGTTAATTCATTATCTGATACTATTTATGGATATCAAAATCTGCCATAATACAAACCAAGTCATAATAAACTTTTGTCATTATTAACTTCACTTAAATACACTTTCAACCAAATTGATTAAATGTAATTCAGAATGTTGTCTAAGACCGCATGAATAAAATTGTAAAGGCGTGACCGAATTGACATTGAAGTCTATTTGAATGAGCATTAGGAGGCTTGGCGCTGTCAACAGTGGAGACTCCAAAGTGCGAGGTGGACATTTGGTTTTGACAGTCAGTACAGTCACACTCATTTCGAAAGATGTTGGGCACGGACGACCACAGGGACAATCGGAAACGTAACGGCACAGGTAGGCTTTTGTTTTCGACACGTTTCATGTTTATTTAAAGTTTGGACCTCCCACGTGACAGTGCATCACACACCGGTATCGCTCTATTGCGCGTGTAGCCTTACAGTTACTGAATAAAGTGCGGTTAATTTCGTGGAGTTGAGTGTAGTGTAAAATGGAGTAGCATGTTTCTCATTCATAACGGGATGATTATCTATAAACCTAATCTGATGTCCACGTTATAGATCTTTAGATGATTGTTAACTAGAGCTATGATGATTGATGGAAGAATTTGAGATGATTTGGTGTGCTCTTTGAGGATAGCATATTATTTTTGCGCATGTTGACACGACAATGTTAATATTCCTATATGTTGTTTTATCACCCAATGAATATTTGATTATTTCAAACGTCCGTCCTACTCTTGTCTCGAAATAGAGCCGGGTGTCTCGGTATGGAGGGCGGACCGCTGCGTACGGTCCTTAACCGGCAGATACAGGCAGGCATCATTTATTTCACAGAGAACTATAGGATGAACTTTTGCTCAGGAGTTGACGTTAAGACAGTAGTCAGCTTCTGTGTCATGGTATGTACCCGTCAACCAAATTGTCTGTCTAATTCTAAGGTGTACCCTCGATAATCAGCTCCCGAATTCCGAAGCTCTTAATGTTTTTGATGCGCTTTGACTGACTAACCGATCGAGCTAAACATCTGTTTATTTACCTGTTTCGGCATTGGGCACATCTGGCCCCCAGAATGATTCATTAATCACATACTGCACGAAAGCAGTAAAAACCGCTGATCTTTTGAATGTGACAAGCGCACCGTCTGACACCCATCATGTTGCTCATGCTTTGAAGAAGCTGATCGGTTGTTCGCTTTAGGTGCCCCAAGTGCCGTTACAATTTACTGTATGGGGCCACAGTAGATATTATTCTGGATGCTTTAATTTCTCTTATTCTAACTAATGGCTTTGATAAATGAAAGTGTACTTATTATGATTGTCAGATGTTATTTTTCCAAGACACCTTCAGAGGAATGCACTTATTGTCCCCCTGGATGAGAACCTCTGCTAAATGATTGAAATGTTCAAATATGAATGTCTTAATTGACCTGATGATATTTGTAGTGCATGGCTTGGACTGAAATTCCTTAAGAAGTTTAGGAGGTGGGAGCTTGAGAGGTTATATGATGTGTGTGTTTTTGTGCGTGTCATCTGTTACCCTGTTGTACTTGTATGATGTCAGGTTACAATTTAGGATGTAAATGATCATTTAAGAAATGGTGTGCCAAGAGACATACAACATTGTCCGTGATCAAAGTTAGATCCTATGCAAACTGTCACTTAGTCTAGCAAGAGGCAGGTACAACACCGCAGACCCAGCCTAGAGACCCGACCTGGAAACAGAGGCCGGAGGCCCAGCCCAGATGGCCACCGCGGCAGTTGATTCTCTGCTACACTGATGTGAAACAACCATTCACTTTTCTCCAGAAGACCCTTTTGAACGAGCTCTTTCCCTCACTCATACACACTTTTGAGGTCAAGGCTTTTGTAGAGACACTCCTTTTCCTCACTATGTTTAGGGGCCGACTATTTTTTGTAAATGTTATCCCCCAGAAAATCGCATCTCCGTATTCAGTCGGAATCCATTTACATATGAAAGACAAAAATGTCCAAGCAATCAGATGTGTTTTAATTAAATGTTCAAAGACAAGGGAACGGTATATTTGGACTGTTGGAAATGATAGAATGACAGAATGAGAGAGATTTATGTGGAGAGATACCACGGGAGGGAAGGAGAGGGAAATGATTCCCACAGACTGTCTCCCTTCACAACATCCCCTCTAGGTCTTGCAGGCATATTAATGGAGGTGAGACTAAATTGTTTGAAACAGAGCAAGTGGTTTATAGTGCAGAACACAGATACACTTATTATGCCAATACATTTAATGCTACAGTAGCTGCTGTCTTGAATCTTTCCTGGCCTTTGCTGGAGTAGCAGCGGTCTGGTTTTTGTCCTGGTCTCTGCTAGAGTAGCAGCGCACTGGTCTCTCCCATGGCGTATGCTAGAGGGTCAGCGGTCTGGTCTCTCCCATGGTGTTTGCTACGGGAACAGACGTCTGGTCTCTCATGGTGTCTGCTAATGTAGCAGCAACTAGTCTGAGTCCTGGTGTCTGCTATAATAGCAGTGTTATGGTATCTCTTCGGGCGTCTGCTACATTCGCACCAGTCTTTATGCTGGCATCTGCAACAGAAGCAGCAGTCTGGTTACTCTCTTGGTGTCTGCCTCAGTAGCAGCAGTCTGGTCTCTCCCTGGTGTCTTCCTGTGCGTGGTGTCCTCCACTCCATTCTTACTGCAAGGGAAATTGTGTTGGGACTTAATTAGCTGAGCTGGTAGCTGGCCTCTGGGGTGATGTGTTGGGTCTGTGCATTTGTATGGATGTTTTGTGTATGTGGATTTGAGGCAGAGGCTGTATTCTCATTCATTTAACACAATATTTTGTAGCTATTGTGAATGTTTTAAAGGTTGGTCCACACAAGCAGACACATGCAAGTGCACACACACACACACACACACACCAATAGATCCCTGCTTGTGTGAGGGTCACAGGAAGCCAGGAGATACTTGCGTTATTTTTCAGATTTGTTTTGCTTTAGATTGGTTATGTGATCCAGAAATACCATTTGTTTCAATGAGTGTGGCCAAAACATATTATTGAATTATAATAAAAAATGCTTTGACCCTCCTAAGGTTGCCCTTCCTCAGTCGGGTTAGGGCATATCTACCATATTGCCTTTCGCCAACGTAGCACTGTGTCATTCCATTCCATCCCTGCCCCCTGTTGCCAGTCGTCCTCCCATGGCGCTGCGCCACGCCGTTCAGGGAGATCTGGGGGACATTCTGAGCTGGCTTATGTCATCTCTAGACAGATGTCCTTATCTTCCTCGTTTTGCCGTGACTTCCTGCGGTAGATCTTTCACGGTTTCTGCCAGGCCCAAGTCATGGGGCATGTTTGCACATCGTTCAGCAAACACAGCGTGATCTTTTGTGTCATTTAGTTAGAATTATTTCCTGTGTGGGTGTGTGTGTTTGGCGAATTTCTGTTCCCCAGGACGACAAAAGAAATTAAAAGTTTTTAGAAGTAAATCGGGATCAATCAGTTAGCTTTAGTGACTTTAATTATATATTGTGTATTAATTATTGTGTTTAAAACTGTGATTATAATTTACCATGGAACTAAGGAAAATCTTTGTTTGATACATTGGGAAGTTATGGTACTTGCATTGTTTGTGGGTCAACTGCTACTATCTTATCTTTTTTAGTAAGTGTTTTCTCTACAACTCAACCACACCTGTACTTTCACCGGGTCAATTGATATTGCTTAAACTGCTCGTCCCTTACCCTAACTTTATTATATTCTTTCTTATTTAATTGTTTGAATAAAAACAACTTCAGTTCAGTACTTCAAAGTTCAGTTCAACACTACAGTAGATTACACCCTTCTGCTGTTTTCCAAGGTGCTGTACTGTACTCTTTGCTGTTTTAAGGTTCTCTATAGTGCTGTAAAGTTCTCCAAGGTGCTTTACTGTACTCTATGGTGCTGTAATGTTCTCTATGGTGCTGTAATGTTCTCAAATGTGCTGTACTGTGCTCTATGGTGCTGTAATGTTCTCTCATCTGCTGTTCTGTAATGTTCTGTATTTCTCTCTAATTCACTGTGCTCTATTTTTCTGTACTGTGCACTACTTTGAATAACTATATTCTACTGAGTTTGATACATCCTGGAACCATTTTCTGTTGACATAATTCCATTATTAGAAGCAAATCCACTTCACCTGTAGTTGTTCAATAACCAAAATATTTTTTTCAAGCTGTCATGTCATAACTGACAACTAATTCTATGTACAGGGCATCTTTAATTAATATTCTGAGCATACATGTGTATCTTTTAAAAATGTGATTGCATACAAACACAAGCTAACATTTTACCACACTATTTATTTGGCATACATTAGAGTGAAAAGGAGCAGTGTAAATCCGTTGCTGTGGAATCGCTGACGTTTCTCTGTTGACCTCCTTTCACCCTAAGTTAGTGCCCAACGGCCCTCAGTGTAACTCTGTGAAAACATTGTTCTCTGCCGTCCTCACTAGCTGCTTCTCTTGCTGCCGGCACAAACACACAGTTAATCCCCGATTAGTCAGGGAATGATAGATAAGAGAAGGAGTCTGTCGGTCCTGGACTACATGACATGGCCTGCCAGAGTATAATTTACCTGTTGATCAGAACTAATCCAAATCAGACACCTTGCTGGCACTTGAGCTTTTAGGTACACAAGCTGTAAGTCTTTCTAAGTTTTGGCCATAGCAGGAAAATCCTCCTTCAGCAACAGGAAATGCAATATTTAGGTGGAAAGGACAGACTGTAGAAGCCTTTTTAAGTATTGAATACACCACAGCAACAGGATGATCGAATTAAGATAGTACATGGGTTAGTTAGTCATCCAGACTCAGGAAAAACTGATTGTGAATGAAGAAAAAGTAATTTAAACTAAACTTTGTTGAAGATATTTGGTGAAAACAGCTGAGCGGTGGCTCTAGGTCGAGCTTATCGGTTCTGAGGCCGTCTGGTTGACAGGTGAACTAAAGAGGGCAAACGTGTAGAGCCAGAAGTAAACCGCCCCCTCCGGCCACCCTCTGCCCAGCGATGGCCTTGCTCAGACAGATGGGGAGGTCACTTCAGCACTCTGCCACCCTGGGTGCCCACTACCAACATGCCAGTGGCGAAGACTGTGTGCGTGTGTGTCCGTGTCTGTGTGTGTGCGCGTGTTTTCTGACAGCTGCATGAAGCCCGCCTCAGGGCACCCAACTTGCCCTTTCCTAGATGAATCTACCCACCCCCATCGGTGACTGGAATGCCCAGCCGGCAGTGCTCATGGCTGGGACAGACTCGGCGGAGGGCCGCCTAGCTCCACAGTGGGGTGCTGGAGGGTTGGTGTGGATGCTGATGACCTGACTGTAATGTGCCCTCTGAGCAAAGAGAATAGTGGGTTACCACAAGTGGCACCGACAGTTGGCCCCAATTGGTTCCCACAGCTCCCAATGTCGCAGCCACCTCTACGATTTGGGGGGTTTGGGTTAAGCGTTTCATATGATTTGTGTGAATCAAACAGGGTCCTCCTTTATGAACATGGTTCTCAGCTTAGGTGGAGATATATATACAATATATTGCTAGGCCTAATCAAAGTGTCCAGGGATATTGGTCCGGTGGCCCGTCGTGGAACCTGTGATCCAAATGACGGCCAGGTGCCGGGTGGGACTGAGGTCCAGCCTTTGGTTATGGGAATTCACGGCAGTATCTGATGATAATCTGCTAATCAACCAATTGCGCTGCATTATTAAGGATAACAAACCCCTTATTTCTCCCCTTAAGTTTCCCCAACAAGCACAAAAACACCACATTAAAAAAACCTCCACAGGAGCCGTGGACCGGAGTGTAGTCCGTCACGTGGGACTAGAAATCAAGTATATGCTATGTTTGCCTAACCCACTCGGCTGTGACGCCACTAAATGCTTAAGAATCCCATGTAAACCTCCTTACTCCTTCCTACCTGAAACACTGACACTTTTTGTTTTAGAATGGCGGCGTCCTGACTGATCTCCTCTAAACCTGTCTCTTATACTGTTTGCGACATGAGTTGACTCTTGTGTGGCTTAATCTAATGTTTTTTGAAATGTAGTACTAAGTAGTAATGCACACTATTAAATATTCTAGTGAATAAATGGCTTATAAGGGAGCAGAGACAGGGGTTGTGCTGGAAATGGCCAAGGACCTCATGACAAAATAATTATCACGACACGTGTGGAACGACACGATTGTGTGTGTGTGTGGAGCTAGTCTGCGTGCTCCTCTTTTGACGCCAGGCCAGCTTCTTTGTTCCTTGTTACGGGATCATTATAATATTAAACATAGGGAGTCAAACCACGACCTCAGTAGTACATTACACACCTATACACACGCCCTCTCCTACACACACGCACACACTCCCTCTCACATCACTGGAATGACCCCCCCCGACACACACACCCACACCCTCTCACCTCACCAGAATGACCCCCCCTACCCACACACCCTCTCACATCACCGGAATGACCCCTCCCTGACAAACACACACACACTGTGTGCTAGAACATGTGCACACAGCGCTGCCCACGCACACACATACACACACACACACATTCACACAGTGGCCTGTCTCTCTGTTGCTGTTGGCGAGTACTGGTGCGTATGAGCTGAACAGAGGGTCAGTGTGTGAGACCAGGTAGCTAGGCAGACCTCCCCCCTCCCCCTCCCCCCTCCCAACGGTAGTGCTAAATAGCCTGGCTGTTTTGTGGACCCATTACTACTCAACAGGAAGGGTGGGGACCCGGTTTAAACAGACTTTATTACCGCTTTCATATGAAAGCCTGCATGCATATTCATGTGTACGTGTGTGTGCTCTGTGTGTTTGGCGTTGGAGAGTCAGTCTGCTACTTATTTGCTCTGACTTGAGGCACAGTGACCAAAGGATTGTTGTGTTTGTGTTTCCTTCTGTCCGGAAAGGGTTTTGTCTGTTATACGGCGGTCAGAGACAACAAGCAGTGTTAATAAAAGTGACCGTCCTTCTGGGCAATGTGTTTCTATTGCATAAACTGATTACCTCACTCAGTGTACAAGGCTCCTTTCAGCGAGGTAGTGGGAGGTAAATAAAGGTAAACCTTGTTCAGCCACCATTTTTGTCTTTGCTTGGCAGTTCCTATGCTTTCTGGAAAAAAATGCATTGAAAGTAAAGGTTAGTGAGTTAGACTCATGTTTATTCACACATTTTTTTGTGGGGGTTCAGGAGCCCAGCTGTATGGGTGTAAAAGATGAACATGTACGATTTTCAAGTGTGTTAATAGTGTGGATTTCCAAGTGTATTAATAGTGTAGATTTTCAAGTGTGAAAATAGGGTACATTTCCAAGTGTATTAATAGTGTAGATTTTGAAGTGTGTTAATAGTGTAGATTTCCAAGGGTATTAATAGTACAGATTTTTAAAGGTCTAGGGATGTCCAGCTTCTTATCGCAATGCCCGCTGGAAAGAAAGCCCTAACTCACTTGCTTGGAGGAGGACGCTTCTTTGCCCAGCCATGAGGCTTTGAGTGCTGTCGTTGTTCCACAACAAAGGACACCTTCCCATTTTGCTTTGGAGCTCCGGAAGACGGCAAATTTAAGATCTGATGGATTTGACGAAATCAATAAACAAAAATTGTCCTTTCAATCATTTATACATATTTTTGTTGGTGTTAAATGTATTTTGCCGTGCAGTAAATCTGTGGTAGGATCTCAGAAAGTCTTTGTACAGAAATACATTAGCTTGTGAGGCATGCCCTTGGAACTCAAGCACTTTGTTGACGTTCGTTCAATGCCAGTATACTCTGAGGTGAACGGGAAGTGCAGTTATTGCAGAAAATTTACCTCTTTGACCCCTTTCAGAAGATTAATTAAAGAGTAGTTATGTGTGATCTCTACTTTTAAGCAGTCTGTCTGAAGGGACAACTGTCTCTAGAAGCCACCTGTGGACAGCATGCTAAACTTGACTGGTGAGACTGTAGGTTTGTGACGGAGTGGGTGTTTTTTTTTACCGAAAGCAGAATATTCCTGCAGAGAAGCCACCTTGATTTAATCTCTAAAGGCAAATTGGCACACACACACACACACACACACACAGAGACACAGAATCTACAAGCACCAGCCCAGTGACTCATAACCAAACAGAATGATCTGAAGAAGTGGCAGTGGACATTGTGACGTGGCTTCATACCTGTGTGTGCCTGGGGAACCAGGCAGAGCTTCCCCTCCGCGCCTTTTACCGGCTGCCGATATCACTTTCATCACGGCCGTTTCACCTCGGAGCAGGGTGCTCCAGAACACACAGTGCCTGGCTCTCATTGTTGGGAGCTCATCTAATCCGGCCTAATCTGTGGTTGTTGGCCGGTGGTCCAAAGGTGTGGTGACGACCCTGGAGATGTGCTGTTTGAGATACTGTTTAGTTACCTGGGGTTGTAACCACAGCATGTGCTAGTCCTGCCGGCCTGTGGTAGACACACAAACCTGTTGTTAGGCCTATTCATTGTTCAGCATCTTTCAATGGGTTTTTCTACACATGTAGGCTGTCCATAAGTACTTGAATAAAAAATTGGAATTGCGCCCTTCTCTCTTTTTGTCTTTCTGCAATGGTGCTGTTTTGCAAAATCAATACAATATGCGGCTTGGGCTTTCTGCATCTCCGCATTGGTTGTCTTGGTTCTCCATCTGCTGGTACTGATGCTGCGGGAGTCTATAGATGTGGGTCTGGAATGGTTCTGGTCTGGCTCTCTTAAAGACCGCTTTGTGCTTGTTAATCTGTGCTTGTCCCGCCTCCGCTCTCCGCCACTGGCTCTTCAGATGTAAGTGAGGCTTGGCAGCACCTATTAGACTGCCTCGCGTTCGATCCAAGCCGAGATGATAGGCCAGTCTTGTGTCTGGCCGCCTATCATACCGCCGTGCTATGTAATGACGGCACCATTCGTATTCAGCGGTTGTGTCATGTTTTTCTATACCCATTTTCTTCAACTTTCTTTCATGTGTTTCTGTTTCTCCTTTATTTGTGGCGTTGTTGTGTAACCGTTATTGTTGTTGTTGTTGGGTGGTTTGTGATTCTATCGCTCTCAATTTGGGGCCTCTTATCAGCCAGTCTGTCTTGAGGGACAAGAATAAACGTGGAGCCTCCAGACCACGACGTCCAACGTACCTCCTCCATCGGCTGGCTGAATCACCCAGCCTGCAGCGACTTGCACATAGATCTCTGCCCGCAGTCTGCGTATGAAGACCCTGTGGGGAGCCCACTCAGGGCATGCCATGTACTTTACCGGCAGGAATGTACGGTCGAAAACAGTGTGGAGGCGGGTCCAGCATTGTGGTCATTACATTTGCATTCAGTATCCCCACTTGGATGTCTCGGAGAATGCACAAACAAAGCCTTTGATGTGCTTGTCTATTATGTATGTCCTAGAAAGTTAAATTATAATAAATACGGGCATTTTGGCTTTCTTCCCATCTTGTACTGCTGGAGGAAAACCAGATAACAACTAGATGTTCCTGTCTACTGTGACTACCAGCCTTCCATCAATCCCTGATACGGTGTCCTTAGTTGACCTAATCAATCTCAACTCTAGCCCTCCAGCGTTCATAGATCAGTGTCTGATAGTGTCTCATAAAACGTTTATGTTTTGACAGTGGACACTACCCTCAATGTTTTCTGATGTTTTCTAGACTCCAGGACCAAGAAAACAAATCCAAATAGCTTCTGAAGTTTTATAAAAGTATTTTAATTAATTGTAAAATGTGCTCATTATCCCATTTTCTCGAGTGCCTGTTTTGGAGATAAAAGCTTTTCATCAGACAATGATCACAGACACATTGCCACAGTATTGGGACATCAAATATATGTTCTGATTTGGATTTGTGTTGCAGCTGTCAGACATTTTTACATTCGACGAAAACTAAAGAAAATATTTTTTATAATTTGTGTACAGCCATGGCCAAAAGTTTTGAGAATGACACAAGCATTGGTTAACACAAAGTTTGCTGCTACAGTGTTTTTAGATGTTTTCGTCAGATGTTACTATGGTATACTGAAGTATAATTACAAGCATTTGTCAAGTATCAAAGGCTATTATTGACAATTACATGAAGAGTCAGTATTTATAGTGTGGATCCTTCTTCTTCAAGACCTCTGCAATTCGCCCTGACATGCTGTCAATTAACTTCTGGGCCACATCCTGACTGATGGCAGCCCATTCTTACGTAATAAATGTTCGGAGTTCATCAGGATTTGTGGTTTTTGTTTGTTCACATGCCTTAAGAATTGACCAGAAGTTCTCCATGGAATTAAGGTCTGGCCATGGACTTCATATTTTGATGTTCTGTTCCCTTATTTTTTTAGATCTGCAGTTATACTCCAGATTACATTAATTACACCTAATCTATAATTATTGAACATAACAAGTAAATACTGAACATTTAGTATATGCTGTGTGTGTGTGTCCGGTGTCATAGTAAAGACATCTCCATAGAAATCCTTTGGTAGTACAATTGGTTGTTTCCCTAAATGGTTTTTTTTCCTAAATGGTTAAACCAAAATCAGTTCAGAAAATGTAAATTACACTTAATTCTTAAAACATATCAAAGAAACCGCTGTTTACCATTTATAAAAAAAGTTATTTACATATAAGACACTGAAAATATAAATAACAGAAAGATCTAGAGCCCCCCCCCTTACCTATATTATCAGTCTTTCTTTTGTAGTCTGACTAAAAAAGAGTTCCGTTACATAAAGGGCCATACTCACAATTCTCACAGAGGTACATATTAACCAAATTACATATTGCGGATACATATAAAACAAAATCTAAAAAGATTTTACTGCTCTGAGAATTTGACCTAACACAACAGTTGACTGTCCTTATGCTAATTTGGAAACTTACATTTGAAATATGACAAATATATAAGAAAATAATGAACAGGCTTTTGTAATTGGCTGCATCAGTGAGGGAGATCTTGTGGTGACCTCTGACAATGAGCAAGTAATTAGGAGATTATAGGGCTCTCTGTTAATCTTTTAAAGAGATCTTGGTTTAACCTGAGGATAGCCTTGTATCAGGAAGTATATAGGCCATCTGTCTTGAAAGGATCATTTACAAAGGTCCTGGGAAAACGGGGGGTGGGGGGGGGGGGGCGTCTGAGATGACTTGCCTGTTTAACCAGGGTCTGGACTTTATTCAACAAGCATACAACACAGAATTTTCCCTCCAAATGCTGTTTTAATAAAGGTTCTATCAGACCTGTCTTCATAATTTGTGGTCATTTCCATGATGCTGTAGAACTTGTTGACGCTGGAGACCTTGTTGACGCTGGAGACTTTGTTGACGCTGGAGACCTTGTTGACACTGGAGACCTTGTTGTTGCTGGAGACCTTGTTGACGCTGGAGACCTTGTTGACGCTGGAGACCTTGTTGACGCTGGAGACTTTGTTGTTGGACCCTTTCTCCGTGACTATCTCTCTCTCTTTGTCTCTGTCAATATTTATTCTTCTGCCATCATGCTCAGCTTGACTCAGCACATCACTCATACAAGGTTGACAGTCACTATAATTGAACAGTATATTTGTCCTCCTCTGCTCTGGAGGAGAGAGAGCATGATGCCTCTCAACGCTGCCAAGCGCCCAGCTCTGGAGAGCATTTGGCTGACATCTCCCGGTTGCTTGCTTTAGCTAACGATCTTAACAACCATCATGTCCGTAAAGAGAAGAGGAGAGAAGAGGAGAGAAGACCAAGAGGAGTCTTCACTAGTCACAACCTGTAACACAGTATATGTGTGTGTGTGTTAAAGGTGCCTCTCATAAGAGTCTGTATTCGAAGAGGCTTTTAGCTCAACCGCTGTTTAAGAATTGTCATTGTGAGTAGGTGACCTGCTGGGGTGATGTTGAACCAAGCTCCCAGAAACCACTCAGTGTTACCAGTGAAAGAACAGCTTTTAGGCCTCATAATAAACACCATTAGATATCTGAACATGCACAGGTTTTTAAAGCTACAATCAGTGGGAGATTCTGAAGGGATTCTACACACACTCTCAAAATGGTAAATAGCACCATTAATGTTGTAAAAAGCCCACAGGAGGTCAATGATATTTACATTCCCCCTCACTCACCAGATATCACACACCAGATTTTTGTCTACTATAATCAAACAGATCAGGCTTTATCAATGTGTTAACTAAAACATGCATACGTGCTTATACCCAATCCTGCACAGTCCACAAGGACCAAGTCCAGCCCAACACAGTTGAACCCAACTCTGTCCAGTCGACCCAGTCCAGACCAGTACAGGCCAACCCAGTCCAGCCTAGTCCAGCCCAACTCAGTCCAGCCCAACCCGGTCCAGCCCAGTCCAGCCTAACCCAGTCCGGCCCACTGCACAACCTGGCATTGGGGTGGGTGACCCCCTGATGGTAAACACGGGCATGGCACATGAACACACAGAACAAGCAAGGCCCCATTGCAGAACCCCAAAACACACACCAGGTTGTGGGCATGTGGCTGGCCGGCACAAGGCACAGAGGGGGCCCCTGTTCGCCTGGGACACGGAGGCACACTGGACTCATTGGAGGAGTTCTGAGAGAGGGACTGTACTCCGCCTCCTCCTCCGGGCTTTTAAAGACAAGGCTCCCTCCCTCTCTCACACCCTGCCTCCCTCCCTTCCTCTCCCTCTGCCTCCCTGCCTGTTCCGTCCTGCCCCTTCCGTGTCCTTCTCCTCTACCTACACAGAGCTGCTCACTCTGGCTGAATCTGAGGCTGGGCTGGCTGGACCCCTAATGAACATGGACAGGCAGGAGTAACTGTCTGTTTGCTGGTCTGCTCCTTTAAGCCCGGTAAGCCTGCTCCTCTCCTAGTCTCATTATAACTGGAGAGCCTAACATGAAAACGATGCGGACTTCCCGGATCAATACGTTTCTTTTCTGTATATGAGTGGCCACTTTCCTTGTGTTTGAGTTGAACTGACTTTGGTCTGGTTTTGGAGTGTCTCTGCGTCTTTAACCCAGATAGAAGGAATAGCAACCTCTCAGCTAACATTGACCTTGGCCCACTTCGGGAACATCGCTCTGCTTTCCCACTAATAGACCAATGTTCAATTCATTCTCCCACAGCATGCTCTCGAAATAGCATTACCATGCCCCATTAAGCATCATTTTAATTGTTAATACGGCACATGTTTGTCCTTGGCACGCATTAACTACTTCATTTAAATGTCACCCAGAAAGGAGCGGGGACGGGGAGCCGTTTAGCAGCCAGACAAAGGCTGACGTGTGGCGCTGCAACCGAAAACACTATTAACAATCTTTAAGTGGTCAAAGAGTGCTACTCTCAACAAAGTTGAGGCTTTTAGCGCGTGCATAATAATGAGGAACTCATTCCACCGAATCGTCAGATTAAACTGTACAGATGATCTTCAGGGGTTTGCTACAGTCCAGTTCCTGTGGAAGCCGGGGGCATCTTACTCTCCTATCTCAACGTCGGGATAGTCTGGCGCCCCCCACCGAACCTCCCTGTGGGCGACCTTAGCGCCCCCTTACCCCCACTCCAACCACAACCCCCACCCCAAAACATCCAGTACCTGTCTTTGGTTAGCCGCGCCATCATCCCAGCCAGCTCTGCTGAGGCCGTGGATCCTGCCATGTCCCCCCGGACGCTCGCGCCACGTTTAACGCTGAACACTGCCAGCTTGGCTGGATGGCACGCTACACAGAGCTGCTAAACACACACACACACACACAGACAGACAGGAAGGGCTGTCTGGACCCAGGCCCAACCCCACGGTACCAGATGGAAGGCATGGAGGGTTGCTCCTAGGTCCAAATCATTCTCTGCAGCTGTGCAATAGACTGGGAGGCGTGGATGTGTACTCGGCTGTGTGTGTGTATGTGTGTGTGTGGGGGGTTTACTCCTATGTACTTGCGTCTATGTAACAGTTTTTGTGTAGCTTCAGTGTATGGATGAAGGCCTGATTGCGTCCAGGCCGTGACATGTCTTATATATGTGGTGTTTCTTCCTGTGACCACTGATAACTCCTGTAGTGAGCGGCTGACTGAATTTGACGGAAAACAAAATGGAGGCGAGACAAGTGGTTGTCATAGAGACAACAAGGCTCCTGTCTGCCTGTGGAGGCCAGGTGAGGTAATCATGTATGGCACGCAGTGAGACACCAGCATCCAGGTGAATCAGAACGGTAACGCATTCCCTCCATGAGGGCTTTATCGGTGAAAAACACAGCCTATGAGTCATAGTCCTAAGCCACAGTGTTCTTTAGGAAGTCAGACATGACTCACTTGTGGAAAGTTGACAAGGTATTTTTGACATGTATGATGTTATTGAGTTCTGGGGCTTGCTGCGTCTAAACGTGATGCCAAACTTTCTTTTTTACTTTCTCCATCACTCTTCCTCTTTTACCATCTTCATCACTCTTTCTCTTTATGGTTCTCCATCACTCTTTTTCATTAACTTTCTCCATCACTATTTCTCATCACTCATTCTCTTAAAATGTCTTCATAAATGTTTCTCTCTATCTTTCTCTATCACTCTCATTCGTTTTCTCCATCACTCTTTCTCTTTCTACATCAGGCTTTCTCTAACTTTCTCCATAACACTTTCTTTTGGTTTTCTCTCCTTTTTCTTTGCCTTCTTCCCTCCCCCAGTCGTTTTCTCCGTCTCTCTTGTCACTTAGTCAGTTTCTTCTTCTCCATATGCCTCCATGTCTCCATTAGCTGAGGAAATGAGGCGAGGCGCAAGCTCACATCCAGACCACTCGCTGCTGCATGAGCCATCACCCTGAGCAGCGCCAGACAGAGACGGCTTGGGGTGGTGGCAGACGGAGGGGGGTGGAGGGAGATATGGAGAGTGAGGGATAGAGGGGTGGAGAGAGATGGAGAGGTGGAGAGGGTGAGTGAGGGATGGAGAGGTGGACAGGGAGAGCGGGAGAACATAAAACAAGGGAGAACATTAAGAGGTGTGTCAAGACAGAGTGCAAAATGAAAGAGGTGAAATGCGGCTTATTTATAATGAGCGCAAAAGTCTGGTCAGCTAGGAGGAACACCACACTGACCATTAACCACGGCAACAACATCATAACTCCTCTTTCGTCCTCTTCACCTTTCTCTTCCTTTTATTTCCCCCTAGCCTTATGTGCTCAGCAACTCGGAATTCAATTTCTTCTCACCCCCTCTCCGGATATACCCCCTCTCTCCCATCCTCTCTCCCATCTGCCTCCACCGCCTGTCTCCAAATCCTCTTCATCTCTCTCTCCCGTAGAAGGACCCACAGATAACTGCCCGTCAAATCCACTCTGTTGGACATGGAACGTCAATGCACATGTATTGTGGGCTATTGGATTGCCTGTTTGCACATGCCTTGATGGGCTTTCTGAGGTGCCTGAGGAACGCGCACACTGGAGATGAGTAGGTGGGTGGGGAAGGGAAAACTGTCCACCACAGATATACTGGCTGGAGTGTTGTTTGTCCAAACATGTGAGACAGGGAATGCGAAAAAAGGTAAATGCTTAACTACGGATGGACAGTATGTCTGTATGTGCGTATGGCCGTGGAAAAGACTTCACACGTTTTGATGACAGACTAGGCTGTGACTACGACAGACAGATATACAGGAAGACAGAATGCTGGGCCAGCAGCCCCATTTACATTGAATCCTCTGATGTGACCTCCCAGCACCCAGCCTATGGTGGAGCCCCACTCAACACATTTTATCAGGCCTTTTCTCTACCAATCCGCCATTTTAAATGACTGGGGTATTATCGGACCGGAGGGGGGAACATCGAAGACTGGAATTCATCTTCGTCCGCCGAAGGTCAGGCTGGGAGTGCAGCGTTGTGTTTTTGGCTAATTGTTAATTGTCTGATTCTGCACAGGTCTGCACTTCTGGAGTATTGCGTGAAGGTGTATTGGTGCATTGTGTGAAGGCAAGTTGAAGCATTGTGTGAAGGCATTTTGGAGCATTGTGTGAAGGCTTTTTGGAGCATTGTGTGAAGGCATTTTGGAGCATTGTGTGAAGGCAAATTGGAGCCTCTGTCTCCTAACCGTCTTCCTCTACCTCTGTCTTCAAGCATTGCTTTGGCTCCTCCCTGAGCAGCTCCCTGGGAGCCCTTAGTTACCTCCTCTGATGAGATCCGAAGAGGAGGCAGGTGTTAAGGGATTGGGGCTAGCCCAGCTGGAAGCCCCTAGAAGATTCCCAGTGGCCACCAGCTGTTTCTGTCTGGTTCATTAGTACAATGCTGATTTGTGGAGTGTGGGTGCATTTGCGCCACAGCGGATAAAAGAACATCTCAGAAACAGGATATTCAGGAACAACACAACTCATCCAAAACATCATCCATCGTTGAAAAATGCCAAAGCTCTGGTTCATCCAACACATCTCCCGGTCTCTCTTGGCTCCCGGGCTACAGACGGTGTGGTGGACGGCAGGTCATGGATCAGAGTCCCATCCTGTCTGTGCAGACTATTATGGCCTCTTATCACTCAATGGTTATCTGGCCCGCTGAGCAGACAACTTGATGGGATGGTAATGACATTGCCTGTGTGCAAAGTGAACCCAGCACAGTGCAGGTGTATACAGTGATGGTATAATGCTTCCTTTACTATCAGGGGGGTAAAGTTTTCTTTACTATCGGTAGGGTAATGCTTTCTTTACTATCAGTAGCCTACACTTTATTAAAAGTCCTAGCATATTATTTGAGAACAGTAGGATGTGATTGTTGGATTTGAATATTCTATAGCTAATTGCTTTCACAAATACAATCATGACGGAAATATTGTAGACCTAAAATGGTATTATAATTATTTTTGTGTTAGCTAGCGAGCTAACCTCTCTAGCGGTTTAATCTCAAAAGCGCACTCTGAGGTGATTCAACAAGCTTCTGTATAGTCAGACGAGACGAGCGTCAAGCTTAAGCAAATGCCATGGTCCACTTTGGGGGTTACTGAAATTGTATCACAAGAATATTGCTGGCATGAATATGGTAAATTCATTGAAATATTTACGATTACAGGTAAGGAACTGTTTCGACCGGTACAACCTGTTGTTTTCACCTCTTTTGGGGGGGTCCAAGTCTTAAACATATAACCCCCCACCACCCCTCAATTTCGTACCCTGCCTGTCCCTTTTTTGCCATGGTGCTGTAGTTTCATTGTCACACATTCCTAGGCCCGATGGGACAAGCTGAATGGACAAACAGAGGAACGGGTAGAAAGAGGTTAGACTCACTCTTATGTGGTTTTACATTTAATCTTTCACAGACTTGTTTCCTGTTTCCCTGGAAAGCAGAAGTAGTTTAGCCAGTTTTAATGCACCACTAGGATTTCCTGAATTGTTTCTGTGGAGAAATTAGACGTTGTTTGCCCAGCTTGACACTTTAACCTCCTATGCTGTGTGTGTGTATGTGTGTGTGTGTGCGTCTGTGTGTCTGTGGAGAATTATAGAGATCCCTATACCGTTTTCTTTTTTAAATGGAAGGGAAATGTCACCCAGACACCAGATGGGGTGAGAACGGTGTGTATTTTGCAGCAGTGTCTTCTGGGAAGATGTCTCTGAGGCTGTGGTTGGTAGCAGTTCTGTTAGTCTCCAATGTCACCTACCAGCCATTTCACGATCCATGTCTTTTAGTCAGCAGTCTTTAGTCTGTCCCTTAAGCCAAGATGTTCTTTGTCACGGTGGTCTCTCTAATTGTCTTTTATATATTATATTTGGCATTCTGGCACTCTTTGACTAACCCCAACCCTGGTCTCGCTATCGCTTTCTTTATTAATACTTCTCTATTTCTCCCCTTAAAATTGTTATTATGTCGCTCTTTATCTCTCCAGTTCCTCTCTCTTCTCCCTCTCTCTCCCATCACTCCTCTCTCTCTCCCTCCCTCTCTCTCTCTCTCCCTTTCTCTCCCTCTCTCTCTCTCTCTCTATCTCTGTCTCTTTCTTTAGGCCTCTATCTTCTCCTGTTCAGCTAATATTAGAAAGCAGGTCTAATTGCTGTGTTAGCCTTCTGTGTTCAAGAGCCTTGCCTGACAAGTGGCTAATTAGCCCAGGGACTAACCGTGTAACACACACATGTATTATATCACTCTTTTAGCCAACAGTAGGCCTCGTGAGAAGGGAATGGGAGGGGGGCCCTGGGGGTGCACCCCCGTTCTGCATCTACATTTGTAATGCCGGCTGTTAGAAGTGGCACATTAGTCAAATGATCAGAAAAATCAACAGGGGACAGTTCATTCATCCACACTTTGCACTCCATGAAGATGAACTGTAGCAACATGACAGCTGTTCAGTGCCATTGTTTGAATTTGTTTGAAGGAAAGCTTCATTATTGTGTTTCTGGTCCTAAAAAATTGAATTCTCAGAAGATTCGGATGATGATGATGATGATAGTACATTTACTCAGTGGCCAGTTTAATTGGTACACAGCAATCCTAATACCAGATGGACCCACTTGGGGCCTGGATTCTACAAGGTGTCGTAAAGTCCTTACTGTCACTATGATAAACCTCAACAGGGATGTTAGTCCGTACTGTCACTATAATAAACCTCAACAGGGATGTTAGTCCATGCTTCACTGTGGTAAACCTTAACAGTGATGTTAGTCCGTACTGTCACTATGGTAAACCTCAACAGGGATGTTAGTCCATGCTTCACTGTGGTAAACCTTAACAGTGATGTTAGTCCTTACTGTCACTATGGTAAACCTCAACAGGGATGTTAGTCCATGCTTCACTGTGGTAAACCTTATCAGTGATGTTAGTCCTTACTGTCACTATGGTAAACCTCAACAGGGATGTTAGTCCGTACTGTCACTATAGTAAACCTCAACAGGGATGTTAGTCCATGCTTCACTGTGGTAAACCTTAACAGTGATGTTAGTCCTTACTGTCACTATGGTAAACCTCAACAGGGATGTTAGTCCGTACTGTCACTATGGTAAACCTCAACAGGGATGTTAGTCTGTACTGTCACTATGGTAAACCTCAACAAGGATGTTAGTCCGTACTGTCACTATGGTAAACCTCAACAGGGATGTTAGTCCGTACTGTCACTATGGTAAACCTCAACAGGGATGTTAGTCC
>JACXGK010007459.1:0-25239 GCA_016801125.1 Novumbra hubbsi | reverse complement strand
TGCCTCTAGAACAAGCTCACTCACAGATGTTCCAAAGCATACCGCCTCATCTGTGAAGCATGGGGGACGTAGTATCATGGCATGGGCATGGTTGGCTGCCTCTAGAACAAGCTCACTCACAGATGTTCCAAAGCATACTACCTCATCTGTAAAGCATGGTGGAAGTCGCATCATGGCATGGGCAGGGTTGGCTGCCTCTTGAACAAGCTCACTCATCTTTATTAGTGATGTAACGAATTATGATACAGCAGAATGAATTCAGAAGTGTTCAGAAGCATCTTGTTTAACAATGTATGAACGAACACCACCAGAATCATTGGCCCGCACTTCACAATGCATCAAAACAATGACCCAAAACACACTGCCAAGTTCATCAAGGGGTGGAAATAGAGAGTTTAAGACTAGCCAAGTGAATCTCCTTATTTAAATCAGATTGAACATGCATTTCACTTTAGAGACAGATATTCCCAGGAAAAGCAACATTTCAGTTGTTTATTTGATTTTTGGTGTGACTCTGAATCCAGCCCTAAATCGTTTGGTGATTTTGGTTTCCATTGACCGTTATTACATCATTATGTGTACTCACCGAATTACACAATGTACAGTAAATCATTTTTGTAAAAAAATGTTCCAATTTATATTTTACCACAATTTATAGTTTTACAAATATGTTTAGGAAGACATATAATTCCTTTTGCAGGGTGTCAGAAAGTATCCATTATTCAATAGTCCAAACTTGCAAATAATTAATTTGGATGTCTGTAACATACCTAAAAGAGCAGATTGTAAACTTCCATGTTCAAACAACTGACAAATGTATGAAATTAGATCTCTTTCAAAATAACAATTATTTCTGGCAATTTACAAATGTCACAGTAACATCAAAGTAGTCCCATCCTAACCTCAATATTGCATGTATGTTGTAGTATGAGGGCAGCAGTTTTCTTTGGTCATAGATATGAAAAAGACATCTTAACTGTGCATCTGGGCCAACGTAGTATTCAACTAAAATTTTGTTTTCCACATATTTGTTTTTTGGGATGGGTAGGCTAGGCTTCTTCACTCTAGACCTTGGTCAGATGTTTGCCTGCTCCCAGCTCGCTGGCAATGTCTTTGAAAAGGTAACAATATAAACAGCAAGGCAGAGTATTTCAGAAAGCTCTTGGACAGGGTCATATGTAGAAAGCATTGGTAAACCATCACAAGCACATCTTTGTTCATAAGAAGAAGAAACGTAACAATGTGTTGGTAAAATTTCATTGACCAATATGCAACTGTCTATCTGCCTGGACAAAGACGTGGACACATGTGCATCTTTTGGGTAACAAAAGCCCTGTTTTGGGTCTTAAAATGCTGGGGCTACACACATCACTGACTTGCACCATTCAGACCCAGAATGGTTTTAGGCCACACCCCTGACCCTAGACCTGCCCACAGAATCTCCTTTTCATCATGAGGTGGAAGGTTTATGAGCTTCAGCCCATTGACACACCATGTCACGACATCACATGTAATTAATATCAGTTTTTTTGCATCAATGATTTTAGAAGTATATTTAATTAATCCACTTCTGATTATGGGAAATATGGAAATTATTTTTTGTTAGGGTTTTGCCTAACTTGAAAACAGTGGGGAAAAGCATAACAGACAATAATTAGCACTTTAAAGACTAATGAAACTTGTCATTGCTTGGTCTTGGACTAATTATCTAACTGAGAATTATTTTTTATTTTGATGATCTAAATAATGTACTCACTATATTTCAGCGAGAGCTTAGTGGTTTTATCAATGATCTCGTGGTGAAAGATGTTTTCAACCAAATGAAAACTGTTTAGTACTAAGATTTTTTAATTTTTTTTTTATTATATTGATGATATTACCCAAGCGACAAAACACCTGAAACTCTAAGAATAGATGCTTCCACACAACAAATTAATTTTAACATAATGCATTCTTTCCACCCAGTAAGATGCAAGTTAACAGTGGTTACTGACAAGGTCATCATGCTTGATTGGTTTATCTGTTTTGTAGTGCAGTACTTTGGTATATGTCTTGTAACACCTTTAAATGTCAGTAGGTGCACAGTAATAACCAGGAAAGGTTTATGGGACACTGTGTCCTATAGATAGAGGTCTAAAGGGCCTGTCTGGATTACTGCAACCAATAGCTGACCTACAGTGAACTCAAAAAGTAGTCTGACAGAGATATATTCATGCATTTGTTTTGGTTCTGTATTCCAGCACTTTGGATTTGAAATGATTCTATGAGGTGCAAAATGTCTCCTTTAAGGTACCGGTTTAAATGAAATGTTTTCTAGATTCCCCCAGTGTTAGGGTATTAAAAGTACTTGGGCAGATTAAAATGATGTACAGTAAAGAAGTTGTGTTTCACTTAATAACTAGAAGTATGTGACCCATAGACATTACCAGAAGTCTGTGACCCATAATAACTAGATGTATGTGACCCATAGACATTACCAGAAGTCTGTGACCCATAATAACCAGGAGTCTGTAACCCATAATAACCAGAAGTTTGGCCTGTACTGTAGGTCTGTACTGCTGCCATCATCAGTTATTACTTTTTTCTGAGCTTTTTTTTCTTCAGCATTTTTTTCCTTCAGCATTGCATTTCAAAGGCATGCTCTGTTAGATTCAAATCGAGTGATTGACTGGCCATCAGCAGATACATTACCAATAAGGATAAGTGAGCCATTTCCAGTGGCAGTTGTACATGCCCAAAACATAACAGCCCCTCAACCATAATTAACAGATTAGATGATATGTCAGGTTTTTTTTTCTTCACACTTTGCCATCACTCTGATACATGCTTATGTTTATCTTTTCCATTTAATCTTGCAGGTGGTAACGTTGCGAGCAATCACACCTGCCGGATAAGAAACAGCAATGAAGCCTACTGTCCAAATATGTTGTATGTAAAAACACATGTAACTGCAGTAATTGTAGGTGTAATTTCTAAATGATGTTTCCGATATGAATGAAATTACCTTGAAATTGATGATGGCGGTGTGTACTTAAATCCATTGTAGGGTTTTCATAAGATTTTTTTCATCTCATTATTTTCATTCTGTACACAAATTAGGAGGGTTGGATGAAATTGAACATGTCTGCTTTAAAAGGGATGTAGTGAACTCTGTATATCATTTTCCAAATATACATTGTCTATTGTAAAAAGTTGCTCACCTAGAAACATTGCGTATCAGACATAAGGAAGTGGATGACTAAAAATGTATAACTTTCAAACTCTAATAAAATGATATGTTCAGTTTATAAGCCTTGATTGGGTAGGAAATGTAACTGCCATAAATGTAACTGTCCAATGAATGCACTGCGAACAGTTGGCAAGATTTGCTTAGTTTGTTTGTCATACACTAGCCAATTCTGCAGCTTCCCGGTGTCATCAGAAAATAAAAGTTTATTCTTTGCTTTGACAGAATTACATTTTTTTGTCTGATGTACAGTCATGGTAAGAATTAGGAAATTGGACATATGAATATTATTAAGAAATATGGACATATGAATATTTTATTTTCTTTCAAACCATATCTATAGACAAATGGGATATAATAGAATCAAAAACAATTAAATTTTTTCACAAAAGATTTAGAAATATGCCGTTTCCTACTGAGGAATCAGTTAGGACACCCTATGCCCCAACAGCTGGTATTGCCCACTTAAAAATATCATTAATAACAGTGGCTGAAATAACCTCAGTAAGACATTTCCTACAACAGTCTACAAGTATCTGACATCAACTGGGAGAACATTTTTCCCACTCCTCCATGCAGCAGTTTTTCAGCTGTGTGATGTTTGAGTGGTTTCTTGCATACACAGTCTGTTTTAAATCCCTCCACAGCATCCCAATAGGATCAAGATCCAGGCTTTGACTTGGCCATTCCAAAACTCAGGGGGTGTCCTAAGTGTTTCACATGACTGTAACTTTGCCCGCTGCTAGCCTTTTTTCCCCAGCAATATGCAGTCACATTTGTGTTTTCAAGCTAGCTAGAAAGAAAAAAAAGTAAAATGTTTCTTCCCACATACGTAGCTATAACCACTCGCTTCAACCCCACTCCTTTTGCAAAGTGCCAATAGATGCTGAGCTAATGCTCTTGCCAACAAACAGTGTACTTATGATAGAGGTAGTTTTGGCAAATCTATGCGCCAAAGCAAAAAGTTACCCTTATTTGGAGGGTAAGGGAGGTTAATTGCCTGCCCTGGTTATACTATTATCTCCCACAAAAACTGTGAAGGACCTTTGAAGTATTCTATTTTCTAAAAAAATATTTAAAGAGCAGATGTCTTTCATGTGCGGAACATTGATAAAATTATGCTGAGAAGCAAATCCACGTTTTTGTTACTGCAAGTATCAGTTATTGATTAAACTACATAAGGCCAACAGATCAGTCCCAGCTCCATCAACAAAAAGACTATCCCACTAAGAAACCAGCCTTCACAAATGCACTTGTTCAATCAGTCCCATCCAAAGCTAAACATTTGGTCTTGCTTCTTCTTAAGATATATTGTCAGCCTGCAAGTACTTATAAACATGTTAGAGAATTAATCGCTTTATTAATAGAAACACCCAACAGTGTATACAAGTGTAACAGAGAATGGTTATTTAACTTTATTGACAATTTACACTGGTGGTGCGTGGGTGGAGCTTTTTCCTGCCTGGGTGGCCCTTTTCAGGGTTACCATCATATGGGTCTGCAGTGTATCTGGTGACCCGTCTCAGTGACTTTTTTGTTTTACTACGATCGTTTATGTTGCCTGGGTACTACCGTACGTTCAGTCTGAATAGTTTGCTGAGAAATTATTTTGGCTCTAAGGTGCTCAAACCTCTCCAGAGTTATCAATGGCCTTTCTAAATTCTTGAACAAACCTTATTCAACTTGAACTAATACAATTCCCGAGATTAGGTAAATCGGATGAGCTAGTTCAGGGCTACAACAAAAATGTAGAACATCTGCCGGTCCTTGAGGAGAGGTTTGAGAACCGACTATCTAAGAAATGCTCCCACTAATTTCTACAGTGTCCTGCTGAATATTATGAGGACCTGAAACCTTAGATCATGCCTCAGGTCTACCTGGCCTGGCAACTCCTGGCCGTCCCAGTCCAAAGTTTACCTGCTCCTGTTGTATCTAGAATCTTCCCGGATGTTTCCTGCTGGCACTGCCCACAGCCCACCTGCTCATCCAGTTCTTGTCCACCTGCTGATGCAGCTGATCTGGATTCAACCCCAAGACGCTAAACACAGCCCACCTGTATTTATAGACTCGCATGTCACCTGGACATCCAGAAATAACGGGGGCACAAAAAGTTAATGTAATCTTATAATCTTTACCAGGCACAACGAGAGTCTGACTACTATGTTTCTTCCTAGGTTCCGACGCTTCTGGGGAGGTTTTCCTAGCCACTGTGCCTCAGTTATTTGTTATTGTTTGCACATTGGTGTATTAAGCTTGGTATCTATGAAATAACTTTGTGACAACTGCTGATATAAGAAGAGCATAATAAAATACATTGGATTGACTAATCCCTAAATTTGAATGATACATCAGTTCCATGTTGTGGAAATATATTGTGCACTCAGCATTGCTTTTCAGGTCCAAATCATTCTGTGCATTCCTCTGTCACTCAAAAGCAATGCAAATATTACATCATGTTTTCTACGGAACAATTTATTTTATTTTGTGTAGTACTGCAATAAAGTTTGAGTGATGGAAGGGGTTTTAGCTAAAATAGTTAAAAGGGTGTGGCCAGCCTTGGAACAATGTGGGGCATAGGATAAGTGGGTTCTACACAACACCAGAACCAAAATAGATCAATATAGAGGAGATTTATGGGACAATGACAAAACTACGGAGCATTAATATGGCAATAACATCCAACTAAGGAAATATTCCATAGTAAATAACAATCTTTCAATAAAAGTTTTTTACATGTAAATGGCTCTTTTGACTTTTAACCATTCCAAGTAGCCTGTTAACTATTCCTTAACCTCACCAAACCTTATACCTACCGTATCAAGCTTCATACCCAGATATTGCATGTTTTTACAATATATACAAATATGTATTACTACCCAAATAAACAACTTTCTTAGCCTACTGAAAGCCTGTTTCATATTCATTCAGTTATTTTAATGTCAAACAAATGTGGGCTAAAATGTACCTTAGGACATATGTAAACATGGAGCTCGCTCTGACAGAAGAAGGCACAAGGCTCCCTGGGACTCAAAACCATGGATAGCAAGCCTGAACATTCAAAATTGGAATTGGCAAAGAGTGTGCAGGGAGGGTTTGGAATGTTCTGGAGGAGACTGAGGTAATTTAATTTCAAACACATTTTTATTAAATAATCGCTGCCAATCATTGGCATTTAAAGCTTTCTTAGTTTAATAAAACATAAATAAGATAGATACATAGGCCCTATTTATAGAATAGCAATAACACACATGTCCTTTTAAGGTCATGGGAAAGCAAATGTTCTAAATACAATAAAACCAAGTCACCTTTCCAGATTGGACATGGTAACAGTTATATATGTATGGCGACATTCCTTCAATATTACATGTATCCATGATAAGAGAGCTTTAATTAAATAAAGGACACAGATATTGAAAATATGCCAAACATCTAAACCGTACAGCATTTCGAAGGTGACCTGGATTCCAAGATTAGATTCGACCCTGCGTGTTTTGAATAATGAGACAGACATTTGGGTCATCTTCCCCTAAATACATCATCTTACCCTCCACAAAAATGCTCAGATAGACTTGACTAGTCAGGAGACATTAGGGCCATAAACCTGATTGTGGTGATAAATAATTTGTATTATTCCTTTCATTGAAATAAGTCTTTGGATGTTACTTTGTTCTGTTTTTTTCTTGACCATGTGATGTGACCAGATAAAATCCTGGCTCCTGCCTTCACTGACAACCTTCATTTTCAGTCAATATTCTCCATGAATACTGGTCCTCAGATGCACTCTCCCTTGAGGTATTCATCCTTGAATATTGTTCCTGTTTTGTTGTTGTCAATTTTAATCCTGGCTCTGGCTACTTATTTACCTGTTTGCTTTTATCATACCTTCACTATCTCTGATCAAAACTCTGCCAGCACCACCAGTACTCTATGATTACATGGCCTGAAGGATTTGGTTTTCTTGGGCAATGAATGATTACCCATCTGTACACAGCGTCTCGATGATACACTCCCAGCGGGCAGTTATTCAAAGCAAAACTTTCTGTAGCACCTCAGTGGCTATGCAGAGTCTAGCAGAGAGAAAACAACCCAAGGCAAGGATGGAGAAGTGAATTTGAATTTTAACCAGACAGGGAGTTAGTAGTACGGTGAGGGAAGTTAAGTCAGTGATTCTGTTTGTTTAGTAGCTCTATGTATCTAGAAAACTTGCCTTCCCCGATATGTTGCAGATACTTGAAAATATTTTTGCATTGAAAATATCTCTAGTTTTATATCTCCCTTGGGCAAATGCAGCCACAGAGTCTATCTAAGTCTGTTTTGCATCTTTCTCTCAACATACAGACTGGAAGATTCAAATTCATCCTCCCAAAAGACAAGGCAAAAGGATTCTTAACAGATTTAGAACCATTTGTGATGGAAACATAGTGGATTATCCGGATCTTTCTCCATTTGTTCAGGAACGGATGGACTTCAATCAGGCCCGGGTCCCTTCAGGTTGGTGTCTAAATGTCACCTAATTGTCTGGCACATAGCTGATTTGATAACTATGACTGTTCGGATGGGGTCTTGCTGGAATTCTGAGATTCTCATGGAGTGGAGTTGTGCCAGGGAGATGATGACATTTTCTTTTGCTTTCCATGCATACTTGTGTGTGGTGGGATTACTTGCGTCCTGCTCAGCCTTGATCTGGAGCTTACAATGGTATATTGGGGGCAGTCTGTTGTATTGAATTCAAAATGTTTAAACACCTGGTTCTCCAATCAATCTTTAAGTTCTTCTCTTTTATGTTTTAGAACATTTCTTTAGGACAGGTACATAACGTGCCAGTGTTCATAAAATAAATTATCCTGCAAAGATTTGAGAAATGTTTAATGGTCACATTCTAGAGGATTTTTTGATTTACATCTTCTCAATGCTGCTGAACCTAAATTCTCTCTCTCTCACTGTTTGTATTCCAACCAAGATTGGCATTAATCACACACACCTAAAAACATACCCACACATACAGTATAATTCAATATGTTAATATATTAAACATATAATAAGAAGAATGCAAAATTTCCACTAATTCGGTTTAATTGAGTTTTTTTGAGGGTCGCACTTTTTTAAACAAATACTTTTGACTATGGAGAGCAATGCATTTGTACAGTTATCTGTGCGTGTGAGTTCACCATCCACCCTGAGCATTAGTGCGTTCCCATGGTTCTTCTAATGGGGCCATACAGGGGTTCCTCCCAAGAGAGCGCCTTTGATAAACTGACAACAGCCAAGCACTTTCTCAAAACATAGTCTGTTTTCATTAAACAGCTAATCTAAAATCAATCAAGCAAAACGCAGAATTACTGCCTGTAACTATTTTTTCCTTTACCTTATGCATCACCATACGGTTGGTTTATATGAGGGATCCTTCAGTGTACTCATGCCCTCCCATGTTACTGCATCAACATGCCAATAACAATGACTTGTAAGCCAAAGAAATAAGTAAGCCAAACACAGCCAATATTCATTCCCACAACTGTAAATTAAATGTAACCTATATGCAAATTAAAATGTTTTATTGACTGATTACTATAATTCTGGTTATTTTTAGCAGGATTTCCAGTAATTGCATCATGGCAGTGATGTACTTTTCCCTAAAAGTTAGGCTTACATTGTAATCTTATTCTTATGACATTAGAAACAGCACCCTTCAACATTATCAATAGTTTATTATTTATCTTGTTTTTATTTGTACAGTGAGCATCTTAGCAGGAACTAAGCCTGACACATTCCTGTGGTACATTTTGTTCTCACATGGTATTTCATTGGCTTCAGCCCAAAGCAACATCAATGAGTCTTTCAAACAGAATAACTGACCGCTATCGACTAACCCTCACAGGGTGCCGCTCACTCTGACTCGTCACATGAACCTGACACATTTTTCACTGACACAAAAATATTTCTGACATACAAGCTTCCCAATTGCCATGCGCTCAGCAAATCATCAAACAAAAGACGTTTTAGGCGTCTTATTATGTTTTTTAAATTAATGGTGTAATGTATTTTGAGAAAAACAAATATTTTTTGTTAGGCACCTGCACTGCATTCAAGGTGCCACCATTTTCTCTGATGTACATGGCACATGTCTTTGCGTGTCAAAACTGAAATAAAGAGAAATAACACCTTGACATTCAAAAAGCATTTAATTTCAGGTGTCAAAAATGTATGTAGAATGTTGTAAGGGATTGTTGTTCCGCTTAACTATGGTGACTGGCTAGGAAACCATGATCAGAAACTGCTCAGTAATATTGTAAGCAAATATTTTGCAATCCAAGACTCCTACAGACATTCTATTGGAATCAAACTTCAGTTCAGTTGTAAATCCTCAAAAAAATTAAGGTTACACCTAAATCACACATCGGGCCTCTATGAACAAAATACAATAAATATTAAAATCTCTACGGTACATTGTGTAATTCCTGGAGAACAAAACGACATAACGGTCAATGGAAACAAGTTCACTAGGGCCGGATTCAAACACCGAAAATCAAAGTAAACAATTGAAATCAAAGACTGTTCCAACTTGTGCCAATTTAATCAAGGCAACTCATAATGTGACTCAGTAGTGTGTATGGCCCCCACGTGCTTGTAAGCACTCCTAAAAACATTTGGGCATGCTCTTGATTAGACAGAGAATAATGTTCTAAGGGATCTTCTCCCAGACCTGGGTCAGGGCAAGAGTGAGCTCCTGGACAGTCAACTTGGCAGCGTCGGATGCACCGATACATAATGTCAATTATATTCAAGTCTAGGGAATGTGAGGACTAGTATATGGCATCAATACCTTCGTCATCCAGGAACTGCATAAATACCCTGGCAACAAGGAGCCGGGTATTGTCCTGCATCAGGAGAAACCGAGGGCCCACTGCACCAGCATAAGTTCGGACAAACCCAGGTCCCACTGGAGGACATCGGCCACCGTCATGGAGTCTCTTTCTGACAGTTTTGTCAGAAACATGCACACCAGTAGCCACTGGGGATCATTTTGTTGGGCTCCTCGCAAAAAAGAGCAGATACCGGTCCTGCAGCTGGGTTGATTCCCTTCTACAGCCATGTTCAGTTCTCTTTGGCTTAACGCTCCTGCTATCTTCTGTATGCTCTTGAGATTTTACTGGGAGACGTAGCAAACATTCTTACAACAGAACGTATGGATGGGCCATGCTGGAAGAGCTGGACTGCAAGTGCCACCAGAATGGGCTGCAGGTACCACCTCTTTCTTCCAGTAGAGACAAGGACACTAGCAAAACGCAAACTTAGAAGAATAATCATTCAGAAGCTACAAGGAGAGGGCAATTGTCTGAGGTCACAACCTGCAAAACCATTACCTTTTTGGGGCTTGTCTTGCTGTTGCCTCTACATAAAACATAGTATTAAATTAGATGTATTGAAATGACAGCTAGCTAGATATCTGACTTAAACAAACTGTCATTTTGATGAAGCGGGTTAGATTTTTTCCTGACTAGCAGTGTCAGATATTGAGAAAGTGAGGGACTGCGTGTCGGTCCGTGGTGCTAAGCAAACATAAATTTACCAGTATTACATTTGTACCAGTAAATACTTTTTAAATTGTGTAACCACTACATAAAAAATGAATGTATGCATTAAATTGAAAGACTTGAGTTGTGTTAAAATTATACAGTTTGAAATAGATTTCAAACGCTAGGGGAGCTTGCGATTGAATTACATGGTGGATGGTCTTGATTGAAATGAATGACATACACTGCAACATAACTGAATTCTTCAATATGAACGGTCCATGAACCTAATCTGTTCTGCCTGCGCTAATGGTTTTCACGGATTGTGATGTGTTTATCTTGCCATTCATAATGACACTGGTTTCATTCACAAAAACGTAATAATGAAATCTGATAAAATTTGATGTTTATGACATAATGACTTTGAGGTGACCCTCTGGAAATGTTGGGTTCTCAATGTTGGCTGCTCAATCAACTGTTCATGTCATGCTAAATGTAATAATTACGTCGGTATGATGTTTGATCAGATGTTCCAATTACACTCTAGTGACTGACTGCAAATCTTCAATAGAATTCAGAAAGACTTTTGTCATTTGATATTTCATTTACTTTACTTTCTCAATATACTGTTACATTAATTACAGAATTTCTGGTCTGTGTTCGTTTTCCCTCGGCGATCACGCATGGCCCACTTCCATCGGTCCCAATGGCCCCCTACACAGTCACCGCAAATAAATATTCACAACCTTAAACATCATTACATATTTACCTGCTCCTAATGGAGCCAGGAGACATAGAAGAGGGGACAAACACACAGATAAACAAAGCATGCTAATATTGGTGATTGGCTGCAGAAAGTGTGGCAAGAAAAACAGGGGAAGAGCCGCAACAAAAGGAAAGATCATTGTAAGGAGACAGATTCCATTCATGTCTGCCTCTCCCTCTATTTGTGTTGGAAAGTCTCATAGAGCGACGCCACCTCCCCCTTACCCTAAAGATTCAGTCAGTCAATCCCTCCCTGGCACAGAGTTCCCAGCCTTACGCCCCAGCCTCCCGTTCCCAGCCTCCAGCCCTGGACCCGAGCCCCAGAAACGTTCACAACCAATGATTTATGGAGCAGCGAGGGGTAGGGGGTGGTGGGGCGGGGGGGTGGGGATGTGGGGGTAGAAAACATTAAAGAGGAATGTAGCATAAAGCCGAGATGAAGAGAGCAGGCAGAATCAAATTACGGGAAGAGAATCTCTTCTTGGGCACTGGGAGGGATCTGAGACTTGCATGTTAACGAAGGGGAGGCCGCGGCATCCTACGCACAAACTGTTGCACTTACAGGAAGGAATGGGTACCAGAGAGAGGAGGCGCAGGACCGAAAGAGGATGACAGTAACAGTGATGAGATGTGGAATGCAGAGGGACTCGTGGCAGATTTCTATGATAGCACTGCCGCTGTCGTTCAATGTCGCGTTTCGCGGCACGGCCGCTGCCGCCGCGATGAGAACACAAACGCGCTAGAGACCCAGAGCACGAGGAGACATTCAAATTAAAATGAAGAGGCAGGAATTACGACATTCTGCCCTCCCCTTCCGTAGACATACACAGGAATTACAACTATCTGTCCTCCTCTTCCGTAGACATACGCGGGAATTACAAGTTTCTGTCCTCCTCCTTCCGTAGACATACACAGGAATTAGAACAGAAAATGTCCTCCCCTTCCTTTGTTGTTTCTCAAATCGAGCCACCTCTCCTTTTTGCGCCAGGACTCAGCAAAGGAAAACAGAGAAAAATACATGAAATGGTGGGATCCACCTGCTGCAAAGGGGAGCCAAAGAAGGGAAGGATCCAGTCTCACAGGGTTGAGAAGCCATCATGTTTAAGAGCTGTGGAAAGAGTTTGGAGAAGGGTTGCTTATTAGCCCACATGTTAAAAACATGCCAAGTGGATTACCTCTTCAGTGGAAGCTCAGGCCTTCATTCAGCAATGAAAAAATCTTTCAAAATGTGCTTGGGGGTTTGCTCTTGTGGCAAATGCTTAATCTTGCCTCCATTTCCTCCCAATCAAAGGGGACATTTTGTGTTCATAACTTCATTTAATTAAATAATACATTTTCGACCAGTAGAATGTAGCAGGTTGGACGTTTTCTCACAGGACGAATGTGAATATACGTTACAACAGCCAGGCATTAGGTGATGATGACTGGCTCAGACACGTAACCACTTTACCTCACTTCCCTGGGGTGCGGCTCGGATTGTATGGAGGGATGACACATAAACGATGCGAAACCTTTAATTGTAATGGATGGCAGTAGACAGGGCATGAGCACACGCGGAATGCCAAACATGTACATACACAGGCACTCTGAGCTGGACTGAGCCCCCTCCATCACCATGGCACTGTCAGGAGTCACAGTGCCCCCTGCTGGCCTCTGCGAGAACCCCCCACCCCCACCCCCCGCCCCCAGCCTGACAGCTCTCCTAACCCACTTCCAGTGTCCACTGCCTAGCTGACGGCTCATGTCACTCTCCTTCTGATTAATGGTTTAACAGTGAGCTTAAGTTTTTATAATTGAGCGTAAGTGATCGTAAAGCTCCCCGGCCACCCAGCCGTGCGGCAGTTGTTGAGAGGGACCTGAACGAGCCATTTGTCAAAACGGAATCAAAAGGCTTTCAGAGAAGTATGCATTTAATCATCTTTCGGCCGTTTTATCACCCACCGGCAGTCCCAGATGGCCAGCGAGCGGTCAGTGACTTCTGCCGATGTGAATGACCGGCAATATCGCCAGAGTCAATAGTGCTTTTTGATTACCGGATGTTATCAATGCAGCGGCAGGACGGAAAGGGCCAGCAGTCCAATCACCCAGACCGACCCGGAGGATGAAGTGTGTCCTGCCCCGGACAATGGTGCTCATCTGTGGTCTATGCAATCACAATCCCATGACACACACACACACGCACATGCATGGGCACCAAGACGAATCCACCCAGACCCAACAGGCTCAATAGAGACGCAAACATGCCCACAGCCGGACGTGTCAGTCAGATCGTTGGTATTCAGAAGCGGTGTTGGGGTAAAGCATTACAAGGTGACACCTTACAGGAGTCAGACTACTTTTTATCGGTGAAGAGTGACGTGATGTATTAAGTATTTAATTTATGTTATTCCTGTCCGGTTCATTTTTTAAATAAATAAATAACGCTCAGTGTGGACAATGTAGCTTTACGTAGCATTTACTTTCTAAGCACCAGCACTCTTGGCTAAAGTTCATGATACACCTACCGAAGCCACGTGTCCAGCTGCTGTTCATTTCAAATTGATTTGTTAGCGCAGACAGAGCAGAAAGCTGACATGCACAATTCAATTTTGGGAAGCGCTTTTATATTTCGAATACGTCATTAATACTCAAGCCTAAACCCATTCACTGGGGTTGCTGGTATGTTTTGCTGACCAAATCATCCACTGTTCATAACCAAAGATGATCGCAAATGAACATCTAAATGTTTATAAACGCGATTATTCTGAAACAGATTTAATAAGTTCCACCTCTGAAAAAGGTTCTCAGACATTATTGACAAGTGATTTCAAATTGCAATCTGTTTAACGTTTTTATTTTTGGAAAAGTTTATCAGTGTACAATACTACAGCTGTTATTTTTTGAAGTTACAACATTTCTATTGATTTTTAAGAGATTCTTAATTAAAGACCTTGATGCAAATATTGTTTCTGATTATTATAAATAATTACTTGTTGATAGAATTGGTCACTCTTGCTGTATAATGATTAATAATGTTATATGCTGGTGACTGACACTCACAATGCAATACCTGACTAAGTAATAATACTGTAACCCACTAAAAGTGACGGGTCTAATCCTAAAGTGACTAAACAACATAATGCCTTACTTTCTACAGCAAGTAACTAAGTAACATAACTAGTCACTTTATGGTAACTGTAAATACTAACTGTAATCATGTACTTATAAAAGTAACAGTCCCCAACCCTATTCACCAGTCAGCATCTATCCAGCTTATGAAAGAGGCCCACTCATCCTGCAGTGTATCACATGCACTGATCGTTAAATCCCTTGGAATGATTGAAGGGCTATCAAGAGTCTCAACAGACAAATTCTGTTATCAAGACCTTATCTTTATTTAAATCTGGAGAAGTTCAGTGTTGATTAGGAATTTTTGAAAAGCGACATTATCCTTTTGCGCAGCTTGATGAGATTAATTTTAAATGTAATATAAACAAAGACCATTAGACAAATTCTTCAGTCTTACCTCAGTCATTTCCTGAAATATTCAGATGTAGACCCCATTGGATGTTTTTCTTTCGGTAAAGTTGCACAAAGCAATCTAGCAATCTAAAATTAAAATACACATATCACTGATGCTACTCAACCGCTCGCATAACAAAAATACAGATCTTTTGCAATCTTTAAGTTATGGGCAAATTGGGAAACACTAAGGCAGGGTGGCAATAACCAACACCTGCAAAGCTGCCCTTTCAGGTATGTCAACTACACCAGAACCTACAACACTGGAACAAGTAACTAGAGAGTATTAACCCTCCTTTTCCTTTTAGTAATTGGTTCTTTCTTAGGGTCACACACAAAGCAAACAGATGCTGACATTAGATACTGTCATGCATGCAGTATTTTCAGGAGAGGCAGTGTAAGGTTCTAAAACCTTTCTGGTATAAAGAAATTAAACAAGCTACACTTTCTTTCATAGCTTCTCTCCTTTCCTGTGTAACTCTTTCCAAAGGTCTCCGTGCACATACTGGGCCTCCCAAAGGTGATATTTTCTTTTTCTCATATAACTGTTAAATATTTTATTTCTATGGATAAAATCATATTATTCCGTGGAGCATTGATTAGGCTGTGAATCTGAAAGCAAGTGAAGACTAAAGAGCATTGTACAGAGGCTTGAAATTGTGTATTGCAGATGCATAAATTATGAAAACAGTCCACTATAATACCCACGTTTTGGATATCACAGTGTGCACAGTTGAATAGTCAGGGAGTGGAAGCGGCATCTTACCTCCCAATCACAAATCTAAAGTAGAAGGCCAAAGCAACACTGCAGTGGCTCAAGCACAACAAGGTGAATGTGATTCACTGACATAACACTTACGGTTTCCTAAATGTATTCCCAGTCAATATCTTCTTACAAATATCATAATGAAATGTCAATTTATCATTTAGAATTCAGTAAAATAAGAAAATTGTTCTAGGGTTTGAATACTTTTTCAAGGCACAAAAAAATATAGAATTAGTGATGAACTTAAACATTTGGTTGTTTCTCTGTAATAGGAACCACCTAGCAATGTGGATTTAGTTAGCCAGGTAGGTTTCCTATCTCTGAATGTAATAATTAACTTAATTAGGTTGTGCTACTTTTCCTTGCATACTTTCACCAAATGGCGGAGCACACAGTGATAATGTTGCCTGGCACATAGAGCTCAAGCTGCTCTTGTAAGCCATCACACCTAAACCCATTTTAGAGAGCACTGTGAATGCAGTAGCACTACTTTTTAACTGCCCTACAAAGCAAGTGCCCATCTCCAACAGGGGATTGCGATATCGATTCCAAACCACCATTCTTGAATCCCTGCAGGAGATATGCCTGATACTTACAAACTAAAGAAACTAGGGGCTTTTGTTATTAGCCAAGTTCTTTGACCACAGGCTATTAGTCAACTTCTGTTCAAACTTCTCATGTAAATTGCGGTTAGTGCATGTGCTGAAAAGCTATATCAATAGTGTCTATATGGTGTAAGTTCTCTCCTGAATTTCCAAAAGTGCTCTCCTCTCACTTGCATTTCTTACTTAAATTGGCTTTCAGAATTTTGATGACGTGAGCATGTGTGTGACTTATTTAAGTCAGAGATGCATTACTGGCGCATAGACTACACAACACTGAGTAACCAGTAAATGTACTTTACATATTTGTATACAGTCCCTGCTGCCTGGAGCAAACTCTATGGCCTTGTAACTGGACCGGGTCCCCATTGTTGGTCGTCCCTGGTCTGACAGTATCAGCTGGCATAGCTAGAAAGGTTTCTAAACTTTACAAAAGCTAACAATTACAAATTCCTTTTAATCATATTTTAGCGGTGATGCTGAGAAGCATGTTTTGTTTCTTAAAAAGTATGCCAACAGTCAGGATGCATCATGTTCAGTAACGTCAGGTCCTGGCTGGGTGCCTCTAGGCCTCTCTATGCACTTGTGGGTCACAGTCAGGATCTGGCAGAAGATATGCCTCTAACATCTCTGTGTTGCCAGTTCTTGTTTTCCCCAATTAGAGGCAGCTGTAGATCATTGCCTCTAATTGGGGACTCTATATTAGTTGAATATGTCCACACCACACCGGTTTGTGTTGTGCCTCTCTTTTTGTTTTTGTAAACATTGAAAAGAATTAAAGGACGTTTCCATGTGTCCTGTCTACCTCTAACTGTGACAAATAGCTATGGTCAGATGCCCTGAAATGAACACATTTTGGCAGTTTCAATGTTTATGTAACTTGGAAAATCCCATTATTAACTGCGTTTCAGATTGGTTCCTTGAATCAGTCCCAAACCCGCTCTTATGCTGAACCATGCATTTACAAACCACGAAAAAATGTATTGAGCCACTGCATTAATTTCACATCTTGGTCACAATAGTATAACATTTGCTGAAATGTATCTTTCCCCGCTTTTCGTTACCCTAGCTGGAGCTGTGTCTGATAAATCCCGAAGTAGAGAGAGTAATGTGGTTAGCCGAATCAATAAGCTTACATCTTCGTTCAAGCCTCTCTAAACCATCTAAGCCCTGTCCACCAGAGAGGCCAGGGATGAGATTGAAAAGGCAAGATGAGAGGAGAGCTCATGTCCTCCTCCTGAATCGCATTGCCACTCGAGCACTATAGACTAGCCATTGACCCAATTTCCCAGGGTTGGCTCAATAATGTGTCTGCCATGCAATACTGTCACCGCGCCACCGTATTGTCAGGTGATGGGGGATTATGCTGGACCTCCTCACTGTGCTGTAGAAATGTATTCCCTGTGAGGCCTTGCTTCCTCTGCCCACAGCTACGCCGAGTCTCTGTGACTCTTTGAACCATTTCGAACCATTTCAAACTAAAGGGAATTAGTGATTTCAAAAGCAAATGATCTACCATAAAAGGACACCATTTCATTTGAATACATTTGTAATTACATGTATTTAGCTCATTTTAGATCACTGGATATGAAATAAATAAATGTTTTGACATAATATCAAGGTAGTTGATATTTATGCAGGTCTTATTTAGTGTACAAACTGTCAAAAACAAAGCATTCCAACCACCCACGGGATATTGTACCTTTTTGTGTAACCTCATATGTAAAATAAAATATCCTTATATCGCCATTCTAGCTTCTTTTATCACTTCCCACTACTCCATCATATAGAGACATATATCTGATGAAACCGGAAACAATTGCAAATATGATTGTATATGTATATGATTGTTTACGACTTTTTTTCTCCAAACTATTTAGTTTTGTTCCAACTTTATATGAATTAACAAAACAGTGGTGATGTATTCAATAATAATCAGAATCTGAATTCCAAGCACATCAGTTTTTATATTTCTCAGTAATCTCACTTGCATGTTTATTTTATTTGTATTACATTCAAATATAAAACATTTAACTATTCAACTCTTCATATATTTTGCTAAAGACACCTATTACAGAAATGGTTGTTGCAATGTAGAAGATCATCTATTTTGTTGGATATGCTCATTGGATGGATTCCAATTTGAATGATGCATCACTTTGCAAGTGGCATAATATGACATGCATCTCTATCAGGAAATCAGGCTGCTGTAAAGGATTACATTTGAAGAGCCAGCCAGCTCAAAATTGCTATTTTTAAAGAAATTATAATAAATACCCAGAACTATATTAAAAGTGCAATTCTCTAATGTCAAAAAGACCAATAGGTTAACAATGACTACACTGTATTTCTGATCAATTTGATGTTTTTTGAATGGACTAAACATTTCTTTCAAAAACAAGGACATTTCTTTTTACCAGTGGTGTACATTTAATTTTGTAAATAAGTAGTGTATCTGTAAATGGATGATTTTGTATGGAATATCAGCATCCACTAGTATTGTGTTCCAATGGCACATTGGGTTTGCTAATCAAAGTTTAGAATTTAAAAGGCTAACTGATTATTAGAGAACACTTTTGCAATTTTGATAGCATCTTTGTGATGATTAAATAAGCTATAAAACTGGCCATCTTTAAACTTGTTCAGTACCTGGAGCATCAGCAATGGTGGGTTTGATTACAGGCTCAAAATGTCAGAAAACAAAACACTTTCTTCTAAAACGCATCAATCTATTCTTGTTCTGGGACATTCAGGCCATTGCATGTGAGCAATTGCAACTAATCTGAATATCTCGTACTACTATCTGTAGTACTCCCTTCACAGAATGATGCAAACTCTAACCAGAAAAGAAAGAGGAGTGGGAGGCCCAAGCGCACAACTAAGAGGACAAATACAAAATAGTTATTTTTTCTATATGTCGAATGCATTGTTTATTTTACTTAGATCCAGACAATGACATTGACATTGACAATGACATGACAATGACATTGACTGAAAGAAAAGGTATTATCATTTAGGTTACAAATGTTTAATTTGTTTTCAGAATAGTTTTTGCTTCGTGTGTTGCCCAAATATTTATAGATATAAATTATGCTTGGTTGAATTTGTGTTTGTTATCAATACAAAATAATCTGCTAAAGTATTTTTTTTGTGTTGTAAATCTTACCTTCATGTCAACAGAAAAATGTGAGACTGTTTGCTCCAGGAACCCCCTTGAGTCTTACCCTGGGATTAAGAAATGTTTGATAATGTGGTCTGGATTTTATATTATGCAGAGTGCATAGCATGTGCATTGTCTGTGTATGTTATCCAGCATCTTAAAAAGTGTTGCTCTACTGAAACATTCATTTGTAATGTCTGTCTGAGTTTGTGAATTTTATCCAAAGTATAGATGTACCATATTACCATTTTTACACTCTTCCTGATAGTGCTGAGTCAGTGTTTGCATAGGTGTGAATGCTTGGAGCACCTAAGCTTTTCAAGCTAGGGAAAAGCTGCCAGGTACAGACAACAGGTAGTGAGTGCTACCCTTGCCGACCCCATGAAAGTCCTACTGAACTTTCGCACCTTAAGATTAAGCCAAACATACCCAGTACAAGTGACTTCTATTTAGTTAATCCTCCTCCTCTTTATTTTGGCTGGGAGAGGTTATAACGGAATTGTTAAGCCTCTTATGGAGTGATATCCAGGTGGGTGAATTGAGGTTTCCGGGATGTGCTTTGGGTGCTCAATAAAGATCAAAAATTGAAGTGTCAAAGTATTGGAGTCTGGATGAGAGAGTTCTGTGCTTGTTCTAACACTTTGAGTCAAGGTGACTAGGTTATTTTAGAGAGTTAGAATTGCACCTGTCACTGTGATAGAGAATGAAGTAGAATGGACATCCTCAAGTCAGGGAAAACTGGTTTTAAGCAACATCTGGACAGCCTCCGTATTTCTGTATTTTTCCTTTATCAATTTTTCCTTCTGTGTTTTATTTTCTCTTTTCCCTCTCTTTGTTTTTTCATCCACAGAGGACTTCTGTCACTTCTCAGTCCAGGTGGGTCAGACTATTCACATTGCAGATGGCAGGGGATGGGCAAAATAACAGGAAACAGATTCACCCCCCTCTAGGAGGACATATGAGCATTCAAAAGCACTCCGGCACTATTGCTTTCCTGACAGTATGGTGGTGTGGCTACTTTAGTGTGGGGACGTCTGTCCTGCTTAAGATGGTGATTTACATTAACAGACACAATCGCTAGAGATTAAAGAGCTGCAAAGCTGCAGTCTCTGCCTAATGATTATTTTCTTCTTATGAGATCCTTTCCCAAAGAATGGCCAAGCCGTGAACAGTGGTTAATTATTGTGGGACTCTTGTGGTGGATATCTCTGTGTTCATTCACAGGCATTCAGAAATTAAAACCATGGACAGGGCCAGGAACAATAGCAGCTAAGAAAATGTCTTAAAGCTTATTTACTGAATATCGGAAGTGACCTTGCGGGCCTTTATTGTGTCAAGCAAAGAAAAGACTAGAAAGTAATTTTAATATCCTTAAAATGTGCTTATTTAAGCAAAACTTTATATTTTGGACTCAAGTAGCAGACTTGTATTCCTTTTTAGATGACAGTCATAGCAGGGCTTTGTTGTTGCTTATTGACCCTGAAACTCAAAAATAAACTAATTGTTTCTGATGTAACAGGGCAATAAACATTTGTTGATGTAAGTGAGGAAAACTCAGCCTACTTTGACCCACATTGTGAGCAGGATGGCCATTTTGTGTGTTTCTCTGAATAGAAAATGGAATCTAAAAATATTACACATTTACCAATCAAAATTGAACAGTTAGGCACACATGAAGGGATTCAAAGTTTTGTAAAGCTGTGGACTATGCCAGTAGGGCTGTATTTTTTCATGTTTGTTAGCTAAATATATTTCACTCAGCAAGAAGTATCAGTAGACTTCAAGTTCCCACATTGTGTCAGACATGATGAGGAACTTTCCCGACCTGGGAGATGGTTAAGTGGATATTTGGTAGAAACAGTAAACAAACAACACATGCTCCTGACATTGAGTGGTGCTTGTTAATCTGTGAAAATATAAGAGGAAGCCTAATGGCGACTACGGGGATCAGATGTCACATCATCGTCCTCTGATCCAGTAAAAGTATACTTAAGCAATTTGTTTTCACAGAATAACATTGAAAAAAGCATTGGTTTTCAACCCCTAACACATGTTTGTTGTCCTGTTCCCATAACCCTCCTCTCTTCTCCTGGGAAAAGAGAAAAAGAAAAATCTGGAAATACGTTTTTTCGCTTACAGTTAAATTCCCCGCCTTCCTCTACCCCCTGTGCATTCCAAACTCATCAAAGGGATGACAACCACCCTGGCCCAAAAAAAGCCTCGCTCGCTCAGCTTTACCTAATGGATGTCTTACATGATAACCCAGCCCGTCACTTTGTGTAGGCTCTGTGAGCATTTGAGCTTGGGCTCGATCCCCCACACAATAAGACCTAAGTGATACTCCCTATTCCCCCTGGGTTCAGCTTCATGTGGATGAAGGCTTATTTTTTTTACAAGGGCAGAGGCAGGTTATTCTGTTAGATTTGAACGCAAAAGAAGACCTCTATCACTCTCCTTTGCCCCCCACCCTCCCTCTTCTCCCCGGTGGTTTCTTTATCAAACAATCCTCTGATTAAAAGCACACATAGTTTCTGTAACATACCTATTGCTTCAAAGGATGCATTTTGAGAAGAGGAAATAAGAAGACTTTATTTTCAAGGACCAACAAAGGAATCATGAAAGACGCTCCGAGCGAGCCAAGCTTTTTTGTTGTCTTCTAAAGGTCCTATTTTCTCGGCAGCTGCCAGCATATTCTGTTTGCTTATCTTTTCAAACAATAGTCTAACTGTGATTTGCCTTCTTCTTCTCCTACCTATTACTTTCTCTCGCAGATTCCCATCATCTTTCCCTGTTTATGCTTGACCAATCATTTTTTCCAATTGGCAGCACTGCTCAGAACAAATATATTTTCTTGCTGTGTTCTAAATATAGGGACTTGGCCTTTTTCATCTGTAGATGAAAAATGATTCGCATATTACTCTCGCCTATCATCGGCAAACTTTGAAAAAACCTTCCTGGAGTTTTTGGGATTGGGAGACTTTTAGACCTCTGTAAAACATGTTTTTACAAACCAACAACTGTGGAACCCAGAAAATAGAGTAGAAAGAACTAGACATATGACTCAATTGTCTCTTGTGGCGAGCAGGTCAGAGCAAATGGAGAATGTAACGATTTCTAAAGTCTGGTGTCTATTACAATAGCAATAGTGCCTGTGTCAAGTGTAATGCCCTCTTTGTTTGACTTATCACATAGTCAAATAAACCAACACATCTGTCTATGGCAGTGGCAGGTTAACCAGCATGTAGCACAAATCTAATCCATTTTATATTGGATTTTACACATTATTTACTAGTGTTCATTAATGTAACATTTAAAGGTCTTTAATTGTTCCCTTAGAATAATTAGTCCTACAAGGAAAACCCAATTAAGATAATTTGCAATTAAATGTTCATTCCAATGTTATTACAATGCCGTTGATCAAACACCGGTGCTTGACTAGTCATAATAGCTCATTGTCATCCTACACAATGTGCGTGCATTTAATTGAGACGAGACAAAATTATTTCACAATTGTTTCTGTATTAAGGCCTTTCATAAATGCTTGTGCAAATAAATTACATTGCATTAACATATTTTTTGTTTTGATTATCATATTTTTGAATATTTTAAGCATTAGCCAATATTTCTAATTTGAAAGTAATTGCACAATTCAGATTCTCAAAGATACCGGTTGACAAGTTCAAACTGCTGACACCATCATCTTCTTGCTGGCTGCATCATAATCACCTGGAAGCCGAACCAGTGAATGCCTTCTGTCACAGGGGCTTTATCTGTAAAACCTTTCAACATATTATGCCCTTCATTTATAGTGAAGCTTATCCAAACTCAACTTGCAGGGTAGTGACACAGTTCATGCGTGTGTTATTCTTTTTAGTCTTCTCCACACAATTTATTGTGTTATCGGGTTGCATTCGACTGAGGAAGATAAAGGAGGAAAACTAATATCTCCAGCACAATGTCGGCTGTTAGGAAGTCATGCTCTCAGTATTTCAGTAGTGATACATGGGTTGATAAAAAATAACGGCAGAGCATAATGTTAATAAGTTTAATATATGACCGGAGCCAGTTGAAAAAGAATGGAATTATGCTACTTTGGGTCCATGTTTGCTTTGAACTTATAAGGAATCCTCAATGCTCAATGTTGGTGCAAATATTTGAGTTAACATGTACTGTTCAACTATTAGGTCTACTTAAAAATGTGCACGTTTTTGGAAGAAAGGCAAATCTTTTGTCCCTTAAAACAACATAAAATGTATCAGAAATGTGTAGACACTGTTAATGTTGTAAATGGATATTGAAATTGGAAACGTCTCTTATTTCACTTTCTACAACATTTTAGATCAGTCAAATATAAAATAATAATACGGAGGATGAAAGACCAAACTAAAATAAAGACCGACTGATTCATATTATCATCATACTTTAATATAAGATTCGATTGTTGGAGTAATCTCTCATGGGCAGATTCTGCATGTAAATGACAAGAAACTGACAAGCCTCACATTCAAATGGAGCAGCAGCATTCCTGTTTTTTTATAATAATTAGTAGGATGAAAAGGAAATGATAAATGACTGTGTTTTTACTGTGATAGTGATTTCCAGCTTATTTGTGCATTAGTTACTGTCCATGGGGAAGCAGGACAGGATGGGACATTTGTTCTAAAGTTATATTTTTATAAAAGTACTGGGATTTGAAAACATCTTCACTCATTTCTTTTATGTTTAGTGTTATGCTTCAGCTGCTTTGCGCCTCTCCCAGTAAATAAACACAATTGAAATAATGGGGAAGGGTTTGGCCGAGAGATTAGTTTTGCAAGAGAGGAGACTTACTTCAAAGAAATTCGTAGGACCATAAGCACAACTGTAAAAGTACTTCCTGCCTTATGTAAAACAAGAGCAACGAAACTTTTCCAATATGTTTTTATCCAAGATCACTGTGGGTATAATGTTCAAATCCATTGCCAGTGAACAGAACGTAAAATCCTGGGCCGGACTTGTCTGGATACTGCGCAGTGATTTGCCTACTTCCCTTTACAATCTTACCTGTCTTTGTGTTCGGTTTTTGCCTTCAAGGGAAAAACAAACAGTTGGAGACAAGGTTTAAAGCATTTTAGATCTTCAAAAAACTTTGTTTGAACTTTGAGATGTATTTATGAAGTAAGACATTTTGAACTGTGCAAAAATAAATTTGTATGGTTGTGAGAAAATACCCTCTGAATTTTACAATTTCACTTCCAAAGCAAGCAATAAAAGATATCACTAAAATCGTACATGGATGGCAAAAGTTGGTAACAGTTCATAATAAGGGTATAAAAGGCTTCATAATTATGCTACTAATGGTTAGTTAAGCATTTGTTAATGTATTATACTGCTGGTATTTTTTTCACTTTTGAGTATGAAGTTTTGGTGCTGGCCCATGAACAGTGGTTGGTTTATCAACTAATAATGTCTAATGAAGTGTTTTTGCCCAAATGAGCAATTTAAGCAATAATAAGGTATTCTTTTAGCAGATATGGGTATTGGTGTGTCACTTTACAATAATAACCTTTCACAAATAATGCTCAAACAGAAAGCATTCATCATAATAGAGCTCTTTGGTGCCTGACCTACTGTGAGCCGTCATCTCACATCCATATGTCTAAGATGCTTGGTACCACACCAACCGGTGTCTGTCTACTTGTCTTCACTCCTCCATATGTCTAAGATGC
>JACXGK010007458.1:0-15533 GCA_016801125.1 Novumbra hubbsi | reverse complement strand
AATGTTTTGGCTGGTTCTGCTCCTCTCGCTCCTGGGCTCACCATCAGTATCAGTATGTGTGTGCGTGTTTAAGCTCTGTGTCAGATAGCGTGTTTTACTGAGCACAGTGTCCTCGCCTCAATCTCGGGGCCATGGACCTATAATGTCTACTTCATCAGTATAATATTAAACTAACCCATAACTAAAATATCATTACATATTTCACACTGTCAACAGTACAATATTAAGCTAAATCATCAATGAAGAAACATTCAGATTTCACACAATCTACAAACACTAATCCTAATCTTAAACCTCATCCTGTCCTTAATTGTAACCCTTACCCGAACAATTAACATAATCTGAACCCTAACCTCAACTGTAGCAAGCATTAACATTATATTAATGACCTACCCCTAACCTTTGACCTTATCCTAACCCTACCCTTTCCCTAACAGTTATTGTAAACCTACCCCTAAACTTTGACCTTATCCTAACCCTACCCTTTCCCTAACAGTAATTGTAAACCTAACCCTAACCTCAACTGTAACAAGCACTTACATTATACTAATGACCTACCCCTAACCTTTGACCTTATCCTATCCCTGACCCTTTGCCTAACAGTTATTGTAAACCTAACCCTAACCTTAAACTTAGAATTGACTTTGTTTTTATAGTTTGCTGGTAGTATAAATATTAAATGAAAGGGTTCACAGATGTCATATGTATTCTGTAAAGAGCATCTAAAAATGTGTAACATTAAATGAAAACTAAGAAATAATGGTGCCTAGCCTTAGAGCATCTAAAATGTAACTGAAAGGTTGGTAGATTACATTTTGATCAGGTGAAGAAAAAAAGTTTTTTCTTTCCTTGAGCAAGACTGTTAACTTTTAAGTTAAGTCATTCTGTATAAGAGCATCTACAAAATGACTTGGAGATAATTCTATTCTAAGCAAATTACCTGCACTACCAATGTACATTCTCAGTATCATTCCTATTTCAGGAAAACATAATCCATTTCATTGATCATTTTCTTTTTTCACATTTATAATTAATATACAATTTACAATTGTTTCCCCAATAAAATGTAACATGTGGAGGTTTTACTTATTAAAGCATGGTTCGGAGACACACTCAACAAGAAAAGGTTCTTGTAAGATCCTAAACATTGATACTCTGGGGGAAAAACTACGTAATTGCGCATATGCCAGTTGGATTCTCCAAGAAGCTTTTTTTTATTTTACTCTATGGAGAGGGCTGAGCTTGCACTTTAAATTGGCTTATCCTTACATTATATACCTAACTCATTCCTTAAACCATAATGTATAATTAGTGTTCCACCCTTTTCGTTGAGTAAACCAATAACATTTATTTCACCCAACTCTGGATCACTACAGCCACCTAGTGGGATTTACAGACACTACACTGGATTTACAGCAACATTTTCAACCTGATCAGAACCAACCTGTGGGACAGTGTTTATTGATGTCCAGAATAATGGCTCCACTCTGCAGATCTCTGATCTTAAATGAGAATCTGATTTTGTAAACGTTGTCTTCTGCAGAGGTATGGTAATCTGACAAAACAATTACATTAAAACAATGAAAACCTAGACATCCATCAATGTGTCAAGGTGTGTGCATACTGTATGTGTGTGTTTTATGTCGAATGCTAATGTTATTTGGAACATAACTCCAACAATATGATTTAACACTAAAATGTAATTTATTTTCCTTTTTCATAATAAGGGATTGAAAATTGAAAAAACTCTAAACAGGATACCTGTCCTCACATTCTAAATTGTCCAGGGATTACAAATGTAGAGATCTCACAAGTTTAGGAAAAGAAACGTAGCCACACACAAAAACATACCGTTATCAGCGATATAATGAAGTTATTTCTAGACTAATGTCAGTATTCAAACCAATGTGGCTCGATGGCAGCCTTGGTGTTTTGGTGCACAGTGCTTTTTCTTGTTTTGTTTGTAAAGTCAGTTTTCTGTTATGATACCTGGAGCTCTCACCAGAGATGAGCTCATAAACATTAGAGGAACAACTCCAGCAGATTTATTTCCTACGTTCTTGCTAACATCAGTGGAATTATTGGACATTCTAGTCAAAGGTGCCCTTACCTTTACTCATGCAGTGAAACACTGCAGAAGAGGGAAACTCGTACGACTCCGCACGAGGACATGGACATCGCACACCGTTACCTAAAATCATTCTCTCCAATGTGCGATCGCTGTGCAAAAAACAGGATGAACTTCATCTACTGGCAGACTTTTATTCGTCTTCAGTCCTGTGCTTAACTAAAACGGGGTTATGTGAACTGATTCCGGACTCGGTGCTACAGCTGGCTGGCTTCCAACTTTTCAGAGCGGATCGCAACACGGAACTTTCCGGGAAAACGAAGCAAGGCGGTATCTGTTTTTATACTAACATTGACTGGTGTTCTGATGTGACAGTAATTCAAAAACACTGTTCTCCTGATCTGGAATCATTCTATATAAACTGTAGACCTTTCTACTCCCCCCGGGAATTTGCTTCTTTCATTCTGGTAGGTGTTTACATTCCACCACAGGCCAACTTGCAGGAGGCACAGCGCATGCTTGCCGACCAGATACTGTGTGGAGCGGACAAACCCTGACTCCTTTGTTATTGTCCTCTGGGACTTTAACAGGGGAAACCTCAGCCACAATACAGACAATTCATTAAATGCCCGACCAGGGAGGAGAACATTCTTGATCACTGTTACACAACAGTCAATCATGCCTATCAATGCTGTTCCCTGTGCTGCACTGGGTCACTCTGACCACGTCATGGTCCACCTGATTCCTGGATATAGACAGAAACTCAAGCCCTGTAAACCATTTGTAAGGAAATCAAAGCAATGGAGCAGTACGGCTGTGGAGGATGTTCAGTCATGCTTGGAGTGTACTGACTGGGATGTTTTCAGGACTGCTTCTAACAGTCTGGATGAGTTCACAGAGGCTGTGACGTCATACATTAGCTTCTGTGAGAACTGCTGTATTCCATCATGCTCCAAGGTGAAAAATAACGATGACAGACAATGGTTCACAGCTAAACTCGTCTAAGGATGGAAATGCAGGAGCCGTTCAAGAGTGGGGATAAAGACAGATTCAGAGTCAAAGTACAGTTTTAGTAAGGAGGTGAGAAATGCTAAACGCCTGTACTCTGAGAGATTACAACAACAATGCTCAGCTAACGACTCTGCTTCTGTCTGGAGGGGCCTTAGACAGATCAACAACTATAAGCCTCTCTCTCCATCCACCCTGAAGCATTGTGCTGATCAGCTGTCTCTGGTGTTCACAGACATCTTTAACACCTCACTGGAGACATGCCACGTCCCAGCCTGTTTCAAGACCTCCACCATCAACCCCATCCCCAAGAAACCAAGGATCACTAGACTTAACGACTACAGACCTATCGCCCTGACCTTTGAGGTCATGAAGTCATTTGAGCGCCTTGTGCTGTTTCACCTTAAAGCCATCACCGACCCTCTACTGGACCCCCTGCAGTTTGCCTACAGAGCCAACAGGTCTGTGGACGATGCAATTAATATGGCCCTCCACTTTATCCTACAGCACCTAAACTCCTCAGGAGCCTATGCCAGGATCCTGTTTGTGGACTTCAGCTTTGCCTTTAAAACAATCATTCCAGCCCTGATGCAGGACAAGCTCTCCCAGCTGCAAGTGCCCGAATCCACCTGCAGGTGGATCACTGACTTCCTTCTGACAAGAGGCAGTAAGTAAAGCTGGGAAAACATGTCTCCGATCCCCGGTCCCTCAGCACCGGATCCCCTCAAGGCTGTGTCCTTTCCCCTCATTGGGCTCATCTCTGGTGTGGACGAGACCACCTACAGGTGGAAGATTGGCCACCTGGTGAACTGGTGCAGACAGAACAATCTGGAGCTCAACCCTATGAAGACAGTGGAGATGGTTGTGGATTTTAGGAAGAACCCAGCCCCACACGCCCCCATCACCCTGTGTGACTCCCCAGTCACTATTGCAGAGTCCTTCCTCTTCCTGGGCACCATTATCACCCAGGACCTCAAGTGGAAGCAAAACATCCCCCCCATTACCAAAAAAGCACAGCAGAGGATTTACTTCCTGCGGCAGCTGAAGAAGTTCAACCTGCCAAAGACAATGATGGTGCACTTCTACACAGCCTTCATTGAGTACGTCCTCACCTCCTCCATCACCATCTGGTACGCTGCTGCCAGTGCAAAGGACAAGAGCAGACTGCAGCATATCATTAGATCTGCAGAGAAGGTGAAGGTCCAGAAGGTGTCTGCAATCTGCCATCCCTCGAGGACCTGTACACCACCAGGACCCTGAGGCGTGCTGGAAAGATTGTGGCTGATCCCTCCCACCCTGGACACAAACTGTTCCTGCCACTCCCATCTGGAAGGAGGCTAAGGTCCATTAGAACCAACACCTCCTGCCACATGAACAGCTTCTTCCCATCGGCAGATGGCCTCCTCAACAAGGCCAGATGACCCCCACTGACATTGACACTCTTTGCCCATAACCTAAACTCATAACTTAAATTCTACATAATGCATTACATTAATGCACTTCTATGGACTTCCTTACTGCACATTGCACTTTTCCACTTATTAAGTAAATGTTTGCACATTTTATATTTACTGTTATTTTAAAAATGTTTTTACCTCATACTACTTACTGTGTTTTTCTGTCATGCACCATTGCACCAAAGAAAATTCCTTGTATGTGTAAATGTTCTTGGCAATAAAGCTGATTCTGAATCTAATATAAGGGTAGCTGTTTCCTGGAAATACTCACCCAGAGGCAGGTTGACTGATCCTAGGTCTGTATCTAAGCATAGCTGTTTCCTGGAAAGACCGACACAGAGGAAGGTTGACTGATCCTAGGTCTGTACCCAAGGGTAGCTGTTTCCTGGAAAGACTTACCCAAAGGAAGGATGACTGATCCTAGGTCTGTATATACGGGTAGCTGTTTCCTGGAAAGACTCCTCATCTTGTCTCTTAGCTAATGTTTTTGTTCTCTTCTTCAACATTCAACACTTTTCTTCTCTAATCTCTTGTTTGGTTTCTTCTTCATCTTTCTCCAATTAGTATGCTCTCACTGAGAAGGGACAATTTATTCCTGTGTTATTTCTATTATTAATGCACTGTGTGATTGGATCTCTGGGTTAATGTGGTTCTGCAAGCTTTCTACGAAGCTTAGGTGTGATAATCCATCCTTTGCAACCCCTCAGTGGCAGTGACTCAAATAGATTTGCCCAATCTCAAATTAATAACTGACTCATAGAATCCCTTACTCATTATGGAGTCTATGAGAGCACTGGCGATGCGCTGAAGCCACCTCCATTCTGAAGTAACTGTTCTTTTACTGCTTCTGTATATTGCCAAATATATATTGGCTGTTTAATGCCACGTAGGTTGTGTTGTTTGAACCAGTTTACTTTACAGTTTACAGGTACTCAGGACTATAGTTAATTGGTTTAATCCTCCTCTGTACCCGGATGCAAATATGGGATTCTTAATCAACCCATAACATCCTCAATGACACTGCTCATGTAAAACTGTCTTTTGGCCACTAGAGGCCTCTATCCTCCCAATCCTCCCAACCTAGATCTAGACGATCCTGACGATCCAAGCTGCGACCAGGCCAAACCCCTAATCAACCCACCCTGGACTGTTCCTGTTCTGCCAATCTGATCATGCTTGTCATCTAGATCAGGCATTTTAGACTCTGGACACAGCTCATGTGAATTTATTAATTATTAATAGTATTCTTAAACATCACCCTGCACAGCCACAAGATGTATGGCCACCCCTTTGAGTCTGGTTCCTCTCTAGGTTTCTTCCTACAATCCAGCCCCCATAGGGAGTTTTTCCTAGCCACAGTGCCTTAATCCTGTTGTTGCGTGCTCACTGGGGTTTTAGGCTGGGTAAAAGGCTTGTAAAAGCACTTTGTGACAACTGCTGATGTAAAAAGGGCTTTATAAATAAATTTGATTGATTGATTGATTGATATCCACCCCTGTGAGTCAATCCAAAATAAAACACAGACACAGCAAGAGGCACAGCCGCTACGGTCACCCAGGAGGGACATAAAACATAGGAGGATGGTTGAAGTGACGTTAATAAAAAAGGGTTGAACACAGGCTAAATAATATAAATATAAAATACATATATAAATACAATTATAATATGACATAAAATGTAATAGAAAAACACAAACAAAGACCCCCTGGGTAAGACAAGACCCCTTACTCTTTCCAAAACAACTTATTTCCTACAGTAGTTTTGACCCCCATCGTTATCTGGAGTAAATGTGTTTCTCCTTGTCGGCACTGAGATTTGAACAGGCCTCAAACACTTCCAGCCCTTCAGGATATCTATCATTGTTACAATGAACCATGGGGTTAAATCAATGCTCTAGATCATTATTAATGCTTTTGTCAAGTAGGCCTTATGAATAGTCAGTGTGATTATGAATAATCTAAATAATTTTCCAGTCTTATGCAGATAAATCCAAAGGGTTTTCTCAGGTAAGTTCAACTGAAACCCCTATAAGATATTCATCCAGAATAGTTTAAACATATTTCTATGAAAGAAAATCAGGGTTTAACACAGAGTTGAAAAGTGAAGAAGCCCTAATTGGTCATCGAATAACTTGTTCTTTTATTGGAGATTTAAAATTATTACATCTCTGTTAACAACCAACATATAATGATAGGTGATAGACTCCAGTAGTGGTGCCCAATAAAAATGAACTAATCTTGAGATCTGTTTCATGCAATATGAAATGAGTCAACAGGAAGCAGGGTGTAGATGAGTTTTCATTCCAAACTGTTATGTGAGTACTGAACCATGTAGGATGAAGGCGCTGAGGTGTCACACCACATCGTTCAACCACATCCTGCCTCACCCTCCAACGTGCGTCTCACAGCCTCATGAATGTAGACCGTTTCTGCCTGTTTTAAGTTCCCTCACTTTAAGCAGGCGGCTGGGGGTGTAAAGGTATCCCATGGGGCCGTGGGGCAGGGTGTGATGACGGATGGCACCACTGAAGAGGAAATCACAGAGGAAAGAGGAAGAGACAGTGAAACAAGAAGATTGGACAGTTTGGTATGTTTACTTTATAGGTTTCCTTGCGTGTATATTGTGCTATTAATGTTGAGCATGTTTATATGGCTTTGAATAGTGTGGAAGGAACTGAGTATTAGACTCTTCTATTAGAGAAGGGTAACAATTGATGGGTTTAGAAAGTACAGAAGTCCTACATGCAAAACAAAGGTATCTGATTCCATTGGAGCCTCTCACTGTCTCTCTTCATCTCAGTCTCTATTAAATTCTTTCTCTCTCACTGTTTCACCTTCTTTTAACCAGTCTTCCTCTCTATCATTTTCTCTCTTCATCTCAGTCTCTATTAAATTCTTTCTCTCTCACTGTCTCACCTTCTTTTAAACAGTCTTCTTCTCTTTCATTTTCTCTCTTCATCTCAGTCTCTATTAAATTATTTCTCTCTCACTGTCTCACCTTCTTTTAACCAGGCTTCCTCTCTTTCATTTTCTCTCTTCATCTCTTCAATTTCTCCCTCTAACTGTCTCCCTCTCTTTCATTTTCTCGCACACAGACGGAGGATGAAAGTAAATCTGATTTCCCTCGCCCTGTGCCTTCCTCAACTCCTCGTCACTGCTGTCCTCTATTCCACCACAGAGGCTTCCCAGAGCCCAACCGAAACACCAACAACATTTTTGGGCCTCAGGTTAAGCCCCACAACACCAGAAACCCTGAAGCCTTTAGTCTCTACCACTGAAACCCAACCTAGGTGGACTAAAGGCATGTTCACCACCCAAAAAGTGACAACAGCCAGCTTGGCATTGGTCAAAGACTCAGGGGTCACCACTAAAGGGGACCTTGTCAGAAGAGGAATTTCCCCTTATGCCGTCACAGCCGGGAACAACATTAATGGGCATGCAACTGCAGGAGGGTCCAAGATGGAAACAGAAATATACATTCCACATGGGTCCCTTCCCGATGGTGAACGTACATCTTCATCTAGCACCAACAAACATATCACTCTCCCAGGGGAGGCAAGAGCTACATCTCATGACAGCAGCACCACTGATAAAGCCAGAGAACTGATCACACCAAATGCCACCGAGATGTGGCCTACGGACAATGGTAACTACACCAGGGTAGCAACAACATTCCTAGATGAGCCCCACAAAGACCAACAAACTGCAACTAACAAAGGCCTACAGAGTTCAGCTACTCCATCTGGGAACTACTACAGAGAAAAGAGCGACTTCTTCACAAGCACTTCCTCTAGTAGAACAACAGCTTCCAGCGAAAGTAGACAAAGCAGGTTTGACAGTGTCATAGCAACAACGAATTCTCCTACTTACACAGCCACACTTCCAAGTGCCCATGAGCACATGAAAAACAAAGCCGCTAACTTAAAAACACAGCGCGAAGACACAAGCCAAGCTGTGGTCAACAGGGTCACAGCCATGGCTTCAACAGCCAATGCTCTTCGCCATGGCACTAACAACGTGATCAATTACAACGTAGATGAACGTCGGAACCGTAACACTTCCAGAACTTCGAAGGACCTTAACCAGACGGCCCTTTCTTCTAATGAAACATCACTCTCAGGCCAGGGCAAAGGGCTAAGCAACACGACTGCCCTCGACCACACGGCTCGCCCCGAGTGTGGAGAGGCTGACGAGATGCCCGCGTCTTTGCAGCATACCCCCAGCGGACTTGTCTGTTTCGTCATTCTGTGGGCTCTAGCAGTGACCGCCTCTGTCTTCCTGGGTATCAGCATCTTCCTGTGGGTACGCATATCAGTCCAGAAAGAGGAGAAAAGGTTTAGAGAAGGAGAGGGTGGACGGGAAAGGGCATCAGGGATAAATCTGGAGAACTTGTGGACGGACCAAACAACATCGGTGGAAGAAAGGGTGGAATTCTGGTATGCCAACGGCACCACCCTTGGACATAACCAACGTGGGAGGGAGAGCCAGAGGAGGGAGGAAAAAGTAAAAGAGTGTGAGAGCCTTTGGCTTCAGCCAAAGGTGACATTGGAAGACATCACAGATTTCTGGTATGCAAATGGAAGAACAATACCAGAAGAAGACCAGAGATTGTTGGAGACGTGTGTATGAATATTTATATACGTAATATTCATGCAATTGATTTGGAGTTGAACATTGGTTATCATAATTGATGTCCTAGGTGTAACTGTAAATGCAATAAAATGCAATTATTATAAAAAATGTATTACTTAAAAATCATACAAAGTTATTTTCTGGATTTTTGTTTTAGATTCCGTCTCTCACAGTTGAAGTGTACCTATGATAACAATTACAGACCTCTACGTGCTTTGTAAGTAGAAAAACCTGCAAAATCGGCAGTGTATCAAATACTTGTTCTCCCCACTGTACATGGGGGAAAAAGTCTATTTTAGGCCAGAGTTAGCATTTCTTTGGGCACTTTTGGCTTTTATTGATTGAGTAGAAAACACAAGAAAGATGTAGTGGGTTAATCAGTGGGGTGAAATCCCACCCAGGTTGCAGCTGTGGATGGTTACCAATGGTTCAGACCACTAGATCACCTTAGGACATACATTTTAATTTTCCCAATATTCATTCATAAACTGTATGTTGATCTGTAGTTTCATGCAAATATTTGTATGAATAAATTAAAGATGGTCTTTCATCTGGTCCTGTTTACTTGGTAAGAGCATTGTACTTGCAACAACATTTTTGTGGATTCTATATCAATTGGGGTCTAGAATTCAAACATATGTATGCACCAATATACGTTGCTCTGGATAAGAGTGTTTTCTGAACAATTTGAATATAATTAAGAAACAATATGCTATTGTCCATAACATGTACCGTAATGTATGTTTAGATTACCTGCAAGACAGATGAGGCCAGTGTCTAATCAAAAAAAAAAATGTAACTAAAGGAAACAGATTAGATCAACATGACTTAATTGCGACTACGGAAATAACTCCTGGCGAAAACAGATTTTAAAACAATTCTGACGTTAGTGACACAACATTAGAGTTCACGTCAAATAGCAATGAGATGAATTGTATCAAACGGTGAACTCCTTAAACTGTCTTGGTGTGAAAAGCTCTAAAAGGAAATTGTTAACTGTGAGCCGTAGTCAGGATGAACTTAATCTGACTGTTAACCAACAGTACACAAATTCTTGTAGATTAGGCCATTTAGAATTGTATGTACATTAGAATATCAGCCATCGTTTCCTGACCAAACCAACTGAAGTCAAACATAAAACATCTCAAGACGTGAGATTTAAATGTTCAGACATTGTCATTATCCTCCCTTTAGAAGACCTATGACCTGTGACTGTCCACCCACACATACACACACATGAACGCACGTGAACACATTAACACTGGCAGTTTGTGTGCAAAAACAAAGCGGTGCTTAAACATTTCGACACGCACATCTTCTTCCTTTTGTTGAACCAACTTCTCTTTTTTTTGTCACATGACGCAATAAACGGAAAAACACAGTTATTCTGAACTTGCGATCTATCGAACCCCACCTATCTATCTCACTGTGGCAGTTACCAAAGCACGTTATGGGGAATAGATAATGGGAGAAAAGATAAAGAGAACTAACTTGTGAATAAGGGCTGGGCAAGAGAGAAAGAAGGGTGAAAGGGAGAAGAGAGAAAGAGAGAATGGTGATTCAGACATGATGAACAAGACATCATCCTCCCAGAGTTCAAGTCTCTAATGAAGTGGATTCATCATTTCAACTCGTTTTCCGCCAAGCAACATGTGGGTAAGTCAGATTTGCCATTTTTCCTTTGTCGAAATGGCACTTGGTGACACATGTCTGAGTTTAACAAGGAGCACAGTTGTTCTAATCTGAATAAGGATACAAAAGACAAAAAAATTACACAGACCGTGTGATAAGACAAGAAAATTAGATCAATAAATATTAAAGAAAATACAGAGGACATGTTCTGCCATGCTCTGTAGCAGGAAGGTCATTGTTATTTTTAAATAGTTTTTAGAGGCCTTTTTGTTTTGTTTATTAATTAATTATTATTTTTATGTCTTTATTTACTTTAATTCAGTTTAGTCTTTGAGCAGACAAGCTTATCGAGAGCGAAAAAAAAGTGTTTAAACTTTTCCCACCATTGCTACTCTAAATAGCAGTGAAGATGGTGACATAGTGTACAAGAATAAATAACAAGAAGTGCCATCACGTCCTTCATTTTTACAGTGTCTATCAAACGATGAATGCTTTAAGGAAGCTAGCTTTTGAAAATAACCTCTCAGTTCGGCCAATCATCCTTCAATCTATCCTTTTCACTACAGGTCATGGTTTAGTTAATTGCTGCAGCAATCTCTCAAACTGCACCTAAGATTCAAGGTTGAAAAGTGCAGAGAAGGACAACGAAAGAGAGAAGGGAAGACGGGCGTTGTGTCTTTCCAGACAATGTGCACCCTAGTACACAGCAGAAACCACAAGCCCAGCCACCAGGAGAGAAAACAAGAAATCAGTTTTGTCTATGTAACTGCACTCAAAGGCCTAACATTCAGTCAAACCTAGGGTTATTTACAACAAGAACAAGACCTCCATCCAACAGCACTGGTGAAGGATAAAGCTTTTTTTATTTTAGAATGCACATTTTTATGCTCTGCACAAAACAAATTTTAAGCCCTTTTAAGCCCTAATGCTGTTTTGACCTCAGACAGAGGAAGATACTTGTAACCTAACAGACAAAGGCACAACGCTTTGGTAACCTTGATCTCTGTCACATCTTAGTCTCATTATGGAACAAGTAGGGTGGATTCTCTGCACCATACTCCTCTTCCTCTCTCGGCTGAGTCTCCCTGCTGCAAAAGAGAATACTGATATCGCACAAGACAATTTCACCACGGCAGTCATGGGAACACGCTCCATGAGCTCCAACTCCACCACCAACTCCACCACCATCTCCACCACCACCACCACCAATAGGCCTACTACAGAGGTAAACACGACCTTCTTGGAAAAGCAGTCCACCGTCAACACGTTTACTTCTGTAACCGCCACTATGCCAAATCCCAATACGGAAATCATCACCCCAGAAAATGTTTCTTCCCACCAGTCTTCTGCATCTGTTTCGGAACCTGCCACTGTCACCAGGATGCTAACAACAAACCATAAGTCCACTGCTAATCAGGTGTCCACCTCCGATGTGCAGACTTCAAATACAGAAGCTGTAAGGTTGACATCCCTTGTGACCACTGAAAAGCATGTGAATTTGGCCCCTGCCTTTAACACTGAACCTATGACCTCCCAAGATGTCTTGACTACTGGCCACTACCTCCAAACCACATCTCAGGGTGACCTCACTTCAGTCAGACTCCACATTTCCACAAGTCCGATGGGGGACTTATCCCCGCCACCTGAACCCCGCCTTACTTCCACCAAGAGCCAGACAGACGGGCTTACTGCTGCACCACTCGTACCATCCATCGCCACTGCGCCCCAGACTACCTCCAGCTGGGCCACATCTCCAGCCAATACCCATCGCTCCACCACTATGGTGGGCGTGGTTGCAACACCTACTCCCTCATTATCCTGGGTGATCATCGTAGCTCTCCTGAGCGGGGTGGTTATTGTGGGTGTGCTCTACTTCGTCTGTTTGATCGTCAGACGGAAGAGAAGGAGTCGTACCAAATACCTTGGCTCCAGCTTTCATAGTGGGAAGGTTTCAAAGAGAAAGAAAGGGGCGGAGCAAGACCCCTGGGCCGGACCGGTAAAGCTAGGGGCCGGGCCGGGAGAGGAGTGCGAGGGTGGGGAGGAGGACCTGGGCCCGGATGACAAGAAAGAAGGGGGCGGAGCGGAGGTGGTGCTCAGCACGTTCACAGCCAACAAGGAAGAGAACAGCGGTCCTGACGGAGGAGTGGGGATGGCCGGGAGCAGGGAGTCAAAGAAGTGGGAGGAGGAGGAGCCTCTGCTGTACATTGATGAGGGAGCGGTTGACGAGCTAGAAAGGGTGTCTCCTGAGAAAGATCTAAAAGGGAATGGACACCTCCTCAGTGACAATGACAAGATTGAGCAGAATGGTGGAGCGGCTTTCTGTTTAACCACCGCCGTTTAGAACAAAACCATTTTCCTCAGATCATATATATCAGTTCATATATATTTTTTCTATTGAGGCCTTGAGAATTTTTGTAGATGTGCTGTATCAAGATATTTCAGGGGACACAGCAATGTTTTTGTGTATGTGTATTGTTTTTCTATAAATAATTCCTGAAAACCTATTGTAGCTGCAGAATATGTTTATGCAGTTTTTTTCTCTTAATATGCTTTTTAGTACTTGTAGTATATAGGGGCTGATCGGTACAGAAGATTTTGATTAGGAATTTGTCATTCAAATACACTTCATCACTTGGATCAAGAGAAAACACACTTTTCTGTTAAAAAAACGGACCAATAAGTCAAAGACATAATGCGTTCTATTGTAATCAATGAACCCTGCTTGAGTTGGAATTAAAAGACGTTGTCACAGCCTTGAAATGTCAGTTCATAACTGACCTCAATCTACTGGTGAAGGGATAAATCAAATAGGCCTATAGATGGAAGGTTTGCGAATTGATTTCATGCTTTGTAAAAATATTTTTTGTATTTTGAAAATACAGTATTTTTGTGTGGCTGTTGTACTACGTAATTTATTTTGATACACTTAAAATTAAGGAATTTGGTATCTCTAAATGTATCTTGCTTTCCTGGGCTTTCCTGGGTTGGGGTTAGGCCACAACTCTATAATTCGGAAAGTCAACCAAATGCTGAAAAAATAAGCTACTTGCAAAGGCAATGGCATATAGCAGTCAAGGTTGCTATGGATGTTTATCTACAAACATGAATCTGGGAGATCTGTAATTTATGATTTATTTAATAGGATTTTGAAGGGAAATTGAGTTGCAGGACGCAGGGAGAGAAATTTTAATTTCCACGTATCCATTGAACATGTGGACGTGTAGCCTATTTACACGTTGTTAGGCAGGATTCATAAACAACAGCCTGGTAAACACTAGAGCCGAGCATTCACGTCACTTTAATGATCGGCAATAGGATAAGTATTTTAAATTACTCACATCCGTTAACTATGACAGTCCTAATAAAAGGTAAATGATCAATTACATTAAATGTGGTTGCATCTTGCTATACTAACTTTCTTTTTAACCTCAACATCTCCGCTTCTCTTTTTATTCCCCATCTTTAAACGTGTTATCAGTCACTTGTCAGTCGGTCTCTCCAAAGTAAACTTGTAGTTACATTAGGTCAGATGACTGACAGAGGGTTGCTCATTTGCTGTGATCCGAGAGATTGATAGAGAACATTATGTGTGAACGGCGCTTGGAGATGGAGCCACACTACTGTTGTTCAGCAGGCCAGCGGCCCACTCGGCACTGCAACATGTATTGCGATGATAAAATAGCTTTTCCCGACCCGACCACCAGCCAACAACCTGCGTCCCAGCGGAAACGGTCCCCATTCTCCTGATTACTCATTTCAGTGTTGCTGAATACATAGTGTTTTTTTCTTTCGCTCATTAACAATAATGAGATATATGTCTTTTATTGTACAGTTTAATGGTAAGATGCAATAATTATGCAATAATTATACTTAAGGAGCACGTCCTCAAAGTAGTGAGAATAATTCTGAGATTAATCGAGAAATCTATGAAAAATATTGATGTTTTTGACAATTATGTTTTGGCTGTTTAGGTTTAAAATAACACCAGGCAATTTAGTACAACATTTCAAAACATGTGCTACACTTTGTTTAATGTCACCAAGCCTGAGCTGCTTTCTTGCTGTTTTATTTTTGCCCTAATGTTGCCAACAGCACAATCACCAAAGCTTCATATCTGTCTATGGCAGTTCTTGGGTGTTACAGACTTGTGCCTCAGTTAAGCTCTGCCCACTTGCTATCAAATGTACCTCTAAACATGGCCACTTAGTGGCGCCCTCAACCTTCATGATAAGACCACAGTTCCGTTACACGACTTGCAGATGCAATGGCAACAAAAAAGTCTGCCTTTCCTCTGCAGGATCTTTTGCGAACATCAAATACTGAATAGTATGTACAATGACAAGAACATCCCTCAGCGCTGAGACATTATAGTCCTTAAGCCCTGAGAAGAGAGACAGGATAATAAGAGTCACACCTAGGCTGGATGAGATTGTCTGCTTATTACTAAAACAGAAATTCTATATGATTAGCACATACACTTTATTGACCAATATGTATCAGCATCAAACTAGTTTATATGATGCCTAAATACTATTAAATAGTACTTTCAGGATAACTACCATGGTTAATTCATGCTTGAATACAGATTATTTATACTTTCTAGTGTTTCATTAACTGCCACTATGCTATTTTGAGAAGTACATCTTGATTGCAATATAACATTGTTTGCAGGTGTGAATTTCTGGCCAAATTTCTGGCCATGCAAACCAGTGGTCAGTTTTGGCTACATAATGAGAA
>JACXGK010007457.1:0-19776 GCA_016801125.1 Novumbra hubbsi | reverse complement strand
TCACTAAACTCTTCTAACAAGAAGATCCACCCATACCTCTTGCAATCTGAGTGTGTGCGGTAGAGCTTACCTCAATAACTTCTGTCTTATAGGCCAGCTGACGTTCCAGCTCTATGATCTGATTGGCTGATGTGTCCTGGACTTCCTGAAGTGCGAACTGCAGTCTCTGAACGTTCTCTAGCTGCCTGAGAATCTCTCTGTCTTTAGCTATCAGTTTAGCCTCCAACTTGGATGGCAACACATCACTCTTCTCATCTCTCTCCTGTGGAAAAAAAACAGAATGAGAGAGAGAAAAAGAGTCAAAGATACTGAAGGGGAAATTTACATTTGCTTTTATAAAACTTAAAATATTTTGTCATCCAGAATTCAAAGTCTTAAAGGGTCCACAATGTGAAGGTAACTGGATGGGACTTGGTCAAATGCAAACAAATAAATTGACAAAAAGATGTCAGAATTTCCAAGGGGAAAAATGGAGGAACAGATCAAAACAGTAAAGACATGTGGTCTTGTTTTACCCCACTGGTGCCCTCTGGTGGATGCCCGCTCCCTGGTGTAGCACACCGGACGCTGGATAGCTGCTCCTTTAGCCTCTCAACCTTCCTCTGCGCCATCTCTGCTTTCTACAACCGAACATCACACCATCACAACTCACACAACACAACCCGACCCAACCAACCTGTCCGTCATTCAGCAAATATGCTTATTGATCGGTGTTAAAGGGGACAGATGCATCAGAGAAAAGGCCCCCTGGAAATAGTTCAGGGGGGGTTGAGACAATTCCCTACCATTAGAAGAGTGAAGCTACCACTGCTCAGAGAACTGTTTAGTCAGCGCACTTTCTTCCCAAACTCTTTACCTGCTCTGTCACACTCGGGCTGCTAATTAATGATTCATTTTGAGAACATTTATCCGAGAGCTGCTAGTGGAGAGAGAGATGGAGAGAGGGAGATAGAGAGAGCGAGGAGAGAGAGAGAGAGACAGCAAGAGAAATAGAGAGGAGAGAGAGAGAAAACTAGAGAGAGAAGAGAAATCACCAGGAAGTGAAGGAAACAATCAAGCCAATGAAGTAAGTAAGAGCCCCGACGCTCCCACATCCATCGCTCTCATCAGCCTCTCCCACCCTCTACTGAGTGTTGCCATGGCGCGCCCGTAGACGGGGGCCAGGGTGTTCTGCCTGTAATCACAGGGGCTCTTTGGGGGGAGGGGGGGGGGGCTGCAGGATGTCTAATTAAACAGGAGGCTTGATTACAGGAGTGATTACCTTAACGAATGAACATCTCAATTATAGGCCTGCCTACAGGATGGCGTGTCTTACTCACCTGGTTCGCCTTCTCCAGGTTTGCCGTGATGGCGCTGACCTCCTCGGCCCTGGGAGACACACAGAACGGGCCGCCGGGTTACCGAGGGCCGGCTGACCTGGGCAGCCTACAGCCCAACGTAACATCAGCGACTGTGAAAGCCCTCGCACGCACCCCCCCCCCCCCACGCAGCGCCACAGGGATCACGCGAGAGCACCGGACCGGAGCGCACCGGCTGCGGTAGTGGTCCCCGGATACTGCCTTCCTACATGCCTCCACACGTCTCACAATCAGCGACGCATCCGTTAAACCGCAGCTCCGACGGATTATTCATGAGGTTTGTTTGAAGTTCAGCCGTTTTTTGTTTTTTTTAGGTCAAATGGGACTTGATTTTCTAAAGGTGTAGAAAGGTAAATTAACCGAGATTGTGAGATTGATTAAAATATGCACATAGATTTCTGGAGGTTTTTGAGGCACAAAGAAGCCCTTTTCCGTTTAATTAAAGGTGTTTTTGAGAGCAGATCGGTTATCTTGTTCACTCTGTCACACAAATAATAGAGGTAATGTCTCATATCACGATGTTAAGGCCCAAGAAAGGTAATGTTTCATATCCATGATGTGAAGGCCTAAGAGAGGTAATGCCACATATTCATAGGATAAGACCTGAGAAAGGAAATGTCACATATCTATAGGATTAGGCCTGAGAGACATAATGCCTCTAACCAAGGGATCAGGCTTGAGAGAGATAATGTCACATATTCATGGGATAAGTCCGGGGAGAGGCAATGGCAGGTCCATTAGGTAAAACATAAAAGGGTAATGTCAGATCTGTCAGATCTACGCCAACCTGATAAAGATAATTTTATATTCATTAGGTGAAACCAAAAAAAGTAATGTCAGATCCATAGGGATAGTCAGCCTCTCTCAGTCCTCAGCCTGAGAGAGGCTGTGGTCATTATGGATGAGGGGGTTCTGTCCTCTCTATGAGCCTATTAGAAGCAGCTGGGGACCACACCACTCCAAAGGCAACCTCAATTGCAGAAATCCTCCTCATCACCATTCATTACTAGTCAGGCCATTCTCTCTACCCCAGTAGCCATGAAGCCAACACTCAACCAACCAACAATTCTTCCTCTCCCCTTAAACAGAGCTAAAGACCTGTCACGGTCAACAGTTGCTGAACACGAGAGGGGATTCAAACGGAAAATGCCTCAAATCCAACAGAATGGATGGCACTGGGCCTGTAAACTCGAGTTCAATTTCGCCCATGGATTAAACCTGGGAGAAAATCCATTAGCTCCGGCTCACTTTGCTCGGTCTGCAGCACAACCCAAACAAAGAAGTGTTTTTACTTTGAATGTCTATCGACATCCTTCATACAACTTTAGATTCATTTGAACCGTTGAGCTGGATACATAGCCTTCACAGATCCAGGACAAGGTAGAAGTGTTTTCTGAAGCAATCTTTAAATGGGGCCATTCTTCTCAAGGCCTGTCAAGGCAATGCCCCGACTGACAGACTGAGGCCAACGTGGCACTCACCCATCCATTGGCCATTATAAGTCCCTAAGTCACACCACAAAGAATCACCCCTCCCTATGTTATGCACACACCACACTTGGCTCTGGTCAGAACCACTGAAGTAAAAGGGAACAGTTTTCCAGAACAAATGAAGCCCAGTTATATTATAATCTTGAGGATTCAGACAACAGCATGGGTATATTTATGGAACAGCCGTGGGGACAGTGGTGTGTGCAGAGAAATGCAGTACCTACTGTTGATTGAGGGTGTGATCAGTAGTGTACTGTAGATAAAGGGTGTGATCAGTAGTGTACTGTAGATTAAGGGTGTGATCATTAGTGTAGTGTAGATTGAGGGTCTGATCAGTAGTTTACTGTAGATTGAGGATGTGATCAGTAGTGTACTGTAGATTGAGGGTGTGATCAGTAGTGTAATGTAGATTGAGGGTGTGATCAGTAGTGTACTGTAGATTGAGTGTGTGTTCAGTAGTGTACTGAGGATTTAGGGGCCATGGGGTGAATGAAAACAATTAATGTAATAGATGTCATGGAGGGAACCGCATTGACATGGGCTGAATGTTTTATTGGGTGGAGAGACAAGCAAGCTCTTACTTGTTGGCTTTTTCTTGGTCATATTTATACCGCAGGTCCCTCAGCTCTGTCTGGGCTGTGCTCAGAGCTGGACAGATAAAAGCAGTTCATTAGTCATGAACACCATTTGCCTTGCATTGTCCAGAAATTACCACCTGACAACAACACTCACAGGAATGCAACACCTTGATCCTCTCCTCTGCCTCACTCAGTCTGTCAGCCAGAGTGGAGTCTGTGTTTTCAATCTCCCTGTAAGAGAGACACGATGTCAAAGGCGACAGCATTCACACAGGAAAACAGCAAGCAATACTACATTCTGACTTCACGTGTTAGTTAGTAGTTACAGTTGGAAATTCAATCAAATGTAAGTACAGCCGTGGCCAAAGGTTTTGAGTTTACACAAGGTTTACTGCTGCGGCAGTGTTTTTAGATCTTCTTGTCAGATGTTACTATGGTATACTGAAGTATTATTACAAGCATGTCATAAGTTTCAAAGGCAATTATTGATAATTACATTAAGTAATGCAAAGAGTCAATATTCTCATAGTTGTGACCGTTTGTCTTCAAGACCTCTGCAATTCACCCTGGCATGCTGTCAATTAACTTCTGGGCCACATCCTGACTGTTGGCAGCCCATTCTTGCATAATCAATGTTTGGAGTTTCAGAATTTGTGGGTTTTTGTTTGTCCACCCACCTCTAGAGGATCGACCACAAGTTCTCAACGGGATTAAGGTCTGGGGAGATTCCTGGCCATGGACTCAAAATGTCTATGTTTTGTTCCCCGAGCCACTTAGTTATTGCTTTTGCCTTAAGGAAGGTGCTCCATCATGCTGGAAAAGGCATTGTTTGTCACCAAACTGTTCTTAGATGGTTGGGAGACGTTTCTCTATGAGGATGTTTTGGTACCATTCTTTATTTATGGCTGTGTTCTTAGGCAAAATTGTAAGTGAGACCACTCCCTTGGCTAAGAAGCAACCCCACACTTAAATGGTCTCAGGATGCTTTTGGCATGACACAAGACTGATGGTAACTCTCACTTTTTCTTCTCAGAACAAGCATTTTTCCTGATGCCCCAAACAACCGGAAAGAGGATTCATCAGAGAAAATTACTTTAAGTGCCATCCTCCAAAAGTCTTTGCCTCACTTTGCCTGCAGATGCACTCACACCAGCCTGCTGCCATTTCTGATCAAGCTCTGCACTGGGGGTGCCCTGATCCTGCAGCTGGATCAACTTTTGGAGACAATTCTTTTTCTTGGCAAAGAGGGACTTTGCAAAATCATCGGATCACTCTTCATGAAATTCTGGAGTTTATGCAAATTGCCATTATAAAAACAGAGGCAGCAGACTTTATAAAAATGTATATTAGTGTCATTATCAAAACATTTGGCCACGGCTGTATATGGTCATGTACAGCAAGCCTAACCAGCTGAGGGCTGTTCTCATGTCAGCCTCCATCAGTTTCACAATGTCATGTGAACCTCCCAGGGTTGGGCGGTAGAGAAGGACCGTATTTCTCACCCCTGACTCTGGCCTTGGTGGTTTGGCTGAGGTGAGCTCGTGACCCTGAGGGCCTGTAGGCTGTTGGGGGTCATTACACAGGCGGTCCTGGTCGATGCGACCCCTGATGGTGCTGTCGTTTCTTCTTTCTCTGTGTCGCCTGTTGAGAGTTGAGGAGCGCAGATAAGAGTTGTGATCAGAGACATCCGTTGGCAAAAGGATGAGATAGACATTATGGCAAAAGGAAGAGACAGACATAATGGGAAGAGACAGACAATGGGAAGGGACAGACATAATGGGAAGAGATAGACATTTCAACAATTAGCCAGTAGTGAGTTGGCCCAGGAGCGTTCTGCTGGCAGGGTTGGCTCCATGGATGTGGTTCGGCCCTGACCTGGCTTGTCCAGACACTCTAGGTGTCTCCTTGAGTGCCCGCTGATCTCCCTGACCAAGGCCTCGCTGTCTGGGGCCAAACTCTGCAGCTGCTGCACCCTCTCCTCAAGGCTTTGTGTGGCCTCTAGCAGGGGAGCTGGGTCTGAGAGCAAGAAAACACAAGATAGACATACTTTATTTTAACATGTCTATGGTAAAGTACTATTTAAGAGCTTGTACATCTAAACAATACGTAGTCCTATGTAGCTCGGTTGGTAGAGCATTGTGCTTACGATACCAAGGGCTGCAGGTCGGTTTTCCATGGGAGATCTGTGAGAACAAGCATTGTAATTCAAGCACTCTCTACTGTAAATCGTTCTGATAAAAAGCATCTGCTAAATGCCAAAGAATGTACACCGCAAAAGGGTCTTTGAATGCTGAAGTGGGTTGCATGATTAGTAAAGTAAAAAGTTCAACACTTCAATCAAGTTAATTTCCTTGCCCATCTATTTGATTAAATATAATGAGATATCACAATTATCCAGTTGCCGCTGTCAAAATACTTCTCCTGTTAAACAACTGATGCCAGGATGTTTAAAATGGAGCCCCTGCAGAGACGTCTGAACAGTCGGAGGCCCAGAAACCCACAGAGAAATTGTTCCAAAGAGTGACTCTGGAATTCACTCCAATGAGATGCCTTTGAAAATCTCACAGGCTAATGACTTGAAAAGACAACAATGTGGAGATCAAATCCAATGAGCCCATCCCTTATAAATTAATGAAGAATTAAACCGCATAGATTGTGGTGGAAAATGACGCGCACTTTAGTCGCGATTATACACCTAGACAAATCAAACAAAGTGTGGAAAAAGTCTGCTGGTGAAAAGGAGGTGGGGGGGTGGGTGGGGGGGTAGCCGGATTCTTTAGCACAACAGAGGAGCTGTTTTGCGTTGCGTGTGCAGCAGTGCCAGACCCAAGGGGCCAACTAGGAGGCTGCCTCTCTGCTAACAAGTCTCCTCTGTATCATTTGATCATTTAAATTATTATGCCAGGAATTCTCAGGAGGCGGCTCGGCACTCCACATCACAGGGCTGTTTTTAATCTTCCCCTTCCCTTTCTTCCCCTCCCGAAAAGTTCAACAGCTCTGAGAGGGAGAGCTGCTCCTGTTGTGTACCTGCCTGCTTCACACCAAAGGAGGTGACTTCTAGTGCACAGAGAGAGGGGCTCAGGGGAGCCGTCTGACAAGTAGGGAGGGAGAAAGTAGAGAGAGACACACACACACGCACCGCTCTTCCGAGCGAGCGCGCACACACACACACACACACGCCAGCCCCTCGGAAACTCCAAAAGAGGGAGGTAAAATCGCAGCTTTACTGCACAAACTTTTCTCCCGCAGCTTTCATCCAGCTTGTCTTGCTGCTGCTGTGCTGATCCCGACCGTATCCTTTCTTCCACGTGGGCACAGACTGAACTGACTTTTCAGAGAGCCTAACCACTGACGTTTACACTTCAACAGACACTGAGATGACACAGTCTAAACAGGCACGCTACAGAAAACACAGACCAAACCCAACACTTTCAGAAAAAGAAGTCTAAATGAGCAATTCGCTCAAAGACCTCCACAGCCGCTTGACATCGAGAAGTTACATCAGCAATACTCGGACAAAGATAGTTGAACTCTTTTTTTCCCCTAGGACCGTTTACATTCAAATGAGCCTGCTGTGTGTCTGTTCCCTGTTACACCAACAATGGAGACGTTGCATCAGTCACATGGGATAACACACTTAAGAGCAGATATCTTTTTAGACAAAGAGGATGACTCAAAACAGTGCTATTCACATCGACCCGCTGTCACAGATATCACTTTATCATCCCCTTTCCCATATCCTTTTAACTTTCTATGATCAAAGCACAAAGATTACAGGAATCATCAATCCGTGGCTAGGCAAAAAAATATATATTTGAAAGTGAAGGGATATAATGTAGATCTGTATACAAGATGAACCCAGTCAATGACTGGAGCAGCAGGGGTAGTCTCAGAGGGGCCAGGGTGTATCTCAGTAGGATGGGCAATGGGGGGGGGGGGGGTCAAAGAAAAGTGCTGATAACAAAGCAGAACAGAGCTTCCAATTGAAGTTGCTAATTGTTGCTGCTATGGACATTCTATGGAAGGGCTCTAACATACTATGATCTAAAACCATCAGTTATCATCAGTTATCTTAACTATGGTTGACTGGAAGTCTGCCCTGGAGTTATGCTAACGGCTAGCACCACATCACCTCCTGGAGTACCATAAATCACAGAACATGAATCCATCATGTTCTCTAGTGAAACACGGCCCGTTACCACGTGAGTCACATGGACTGGGAGAAGGTGGGCATGAACAGGTCGTCCCAGCTCAGTGTGATCAGTAGAGACAAGATGGCATTTAGGATCTTGGCACCACATTCTACATTTTAGTCAGAAGTGGAACTGCGGTGAATCTGGTTTGCACTGAAGAACAAGTTTGCTTTTGTGACTGTGTAAGCCACTGTGGGCCTCTCATATAACTCAGCTGAATAATTGTTTGGTATAAGCATCTACATTGTTTACATGATGAGCTGAGTTTGCATCAGTGTTACATATGAGATAATGAGGTTCCACAATAGTTCCTAGCAGCCGCTGGTCTGACATTATTACTGTGATATTGCTCATCCCACAGCAGGAGGCTGTTGTCTGACAGCTCAGGCCATGGCTAGCCTGGTAACCACAAATCTGTTTGAATAGCTACCTCCTACAGGGGTTCTTATAGATTGCGATACTCTATATAGGACAGAGGGTCCACTCCATAATGAAGTAAAACCAGGATAGAGACAGGTTCAGTGGTGGGTGGTGTTGGTAAAATTGGTGGTAGTGGGGAGTGGTAGTGTTGGTGTTGGGTGGATTTGGTAGAGGTGGTGATAGTGGTGGGTGGTTTTGGTAAAGGTGGGGGGTGGTTTTGGTAGAGGTGGTGGTAGGGGTGGGTGGTTTTGGTAGAGGTGGTGGGTGGTTTTGGTAGAGGTGGTTGTAGTGGTGGGTGGTTTTGGTAGAGGTGGTGAGTGGTTTTGATAGGGGTGATGGTAGTGGTGTGTGGTATGGTTGGGGGTAGGTGGACGAGGGTGGCGTGAGCCAAGACAAGCAGGTGTGTTGGGGTGGTCCATCTTGGCCCTGTCAGCGATACACCATCATTAGACGGTGTGGGCTCAGCAGGGTGCATCATTACGTCTCCCTGGGCCCTGTGTAATTATGCTCTGACATAATTAACCCAGCAAGCCCATTAGCCAAGCACTGGCTGGCTGGAGAGGGAAAAAAATGCTATAATTATTTGTTGTGCGCATGTTAATGAGGCCAGCTGTGTTCCCATCATACAACACGAACAAATTAATTTACAAGGCTGTGCTTCAAGGTTTTTACATGTCTTCTGTAGCCCTTAATTTACATTTTTTACTGTTTGTGTTTTTTCCCCTCTCAGAGTTGACGTCAAGGTCCAGCAACATTCTTTTTGTTGTTGCAACCAACAGTTAAACTGTGCATGATTGGTATGTTGCCTCAGACCGAAACTAGGTTGACTGATACAGATTGTCGTCATTTCAACCTTGAAAGTGTGCCATCAAAGTGTCTACCTTCGAAAATGTATCTTTACCAAAGCACACCTCATTTATTGTAATCTGGCTACACTAACTGACCACACTGTAATATTCTTTACAAAATCACCTTCTAACAACTGTCACTTGCCCTCCTAAGGTATTGTCCATCCTTATCTCAACCTAGATTTTACAGAGTTTTTATAAGTTGAAAGAAAATAATTTTCAACAAAGTACACACTTCTCAAGTTTGTTTTTGTGCCTTCCTTTCACTAACAGGCACTTGATATTCAAGAAACAAAAAAAGTTTCTCCCTTGATGTCTTGATGTGATAAGGACTAAAAAAAGAGAAATATAAGGAAACGGAGAGGTAGAAATTGGAAAGGAAGTGTGTCTTTCACTGTGCGCTGACAGACAAGCTCAAAGACAAAGTATGTACCCTGCTCTTTTGTCTGGGTTCCACACAGGCCTTTGACTGGAAGACTGAAGGACATAGATGTGATAACATCAATAACTACCGTCTCTACAAAGATTGTCAAAAGAAGCCCTTAGAAATAAACATGAAAAAAAGAAATTAACAAAACCCTTAGGGTCAGACCAGTGCCATGTATTCTAAATGTTAATTGACGAGGTAGCCTTTTTTGTTTTATTTAATTTTCTGCAAATCAATAAACAATAACCAAAAACACCTGTTCATTCAACAGTCACAAACAACATGACAAAATAAAACAGGTTTCTGTCAATGCAACACACATCCCTCCGCACACACACTTCCTGCAGTTCTGAGCACATATTCTGGTGGTCCCTCTGGGGTCTCTTGCTCTACAGGGATCCATTGGAAAGGCCCAGCTCTTTTATGAACATAATGCATTATTAAGCACCTCAAACATCTCCTGGGCCTTTGTTTATTACTGCTCTTATTAATCACTTGTGCATAATCTTGTCCCGCCCAAAAGAGCTTTCATTTTCCATCAGCTTTTATATGCTTTCATTTTCCAGACCGCCGTAAACACAGCACACGCATCGCTCTCATAGTTCCCTCTCATCTTCTGATGGAATGTACTCCGCTGCACACTGATTATGAAAATAAAAATCCCCTCAATGCCTCACAGGCATCCATAATCTCTCTCTCAGGTGTCTGCAAGTGTACGAGCTACAAGGGCTAAATACATTCTTAAAAAGAATAGGGTCAACTCAGTAAGGCTATATGCTTACAACTTGGAGCCAAAGAAAATGACTTACTGTCATTAACATGCCATGCACATAAAATCTAGCAAGCCGTGGAGACTTTAAAAAAACAATGTACATTGTGCCATGTACAAAGCCACAAAACACATTTGTGTAGGTCATCTTACAGAGGTGCTGTCAAAGTGGGGTTGAAAAAAAATATCTACAGGAATGTTTTGCCTCCACACTGAATACTCTGTCAATTAAAAAAGTGAATAATGCAATAATTTGATTTGAATTGAATTTGAATAAACCTCAGATTTTCAAAAACTTTGAATTGAATTTGGTAAAATGCTGATTGAATGAATCAGCATAAATCAATAAATGATGATTTATGCATCACATTTATTTTGTTAGACTTTCGTAGTGCCATGTTTTGTTTTGGTAAAGCTAAGAGAGCTTATTAACTGAAAGCAAGCACTCCTGCCAAAAAAGTAAATCCACAGGAACACCATAATGCTTTTTCCAAGGTTGCAGTTTTTCTTTTTTTCAGGAGGGGGTCAACTGACCATTAACAAAAAACTGGTATATCTGGTTTAAAGTATAAAATAGATTTCTCAGTGTATAGCTATTCAATCACAATACAGTATCTCCAATCAGCATTAGTTTTAAACACAATCTATGAATTAAATGTTTTCTCTAACTTTTTCCCTCAAATCTAATTTATTATCTCATGTTTCAAAACCAAGGTGAAATAACTTAAAAGAAGTAGAAAAAAATTTAAAAGTAATTGCTTTATTAAACTAGTATCATTTAACGTAATAATAAATAACTCAAGATGATTTTCTGATAAGAACATTTGGTTTCCTATTATTATTCCTTAAATGCATTTCATTTCTTTTGAAAAAACATAAAAAAATTAACTAGTCTTAAACCATAATGTGCTTTTAACCATAGGTAGATCAAAGCTAAGCAAATATATAACAAACCAATATACCTTAAGACTATAACTTTGTACTACAATGTACAGTGCATCCATAAAGTATTTACTTGTTTTCACTTTATCTACCTCAGAGAGGTGTCCAAAAAACAGGCACCCGTCATCACCTGGCAAATACCATCCCAACATTGAAGCATGGTGGTGGCAGCATCATGTTTTTCAGTGGTGGGAACTAGGAGACTGGTCAGAATCGAGAGAAAGATGAATTCAGCAATGTACAGAGACATCCTTGATGGAAACCTGATGGAGCTTAGGAGGTCTTGCAAAGAAGAATGAGAAACTGACCAAAAATAGGTGTGTCAAGCTTGAGGTTGTAATTGCTGCCAAAGGTGCTTCAAAGTATTGAGCAAAGGCTGTGGATACTTATGTACATGTTTATATTTGCGTTATTAATTCTTGCAAATCAATTAAAAATATTAAACTAACTGTTTTTCACATTGTCCTTATGTTTTCACATTGTCCTTATTGTATGTAGAATTCTGAGGGGAAAAAAGCATTTAATACATTTTGGAATAAGGCTGTAACATAACAAAAGATTCTTGTAATACAATTCCTGAAGTGGACCATACCATTTCCTAACCTTGACATTAGTTGACGTTGAATCATTTTAGAGATTAAACTGCTAGAAAGGTATGCTAAGGGGAGGTCCTTCATCAAATGTATGACTACTTTATTGAACTCAGTTTAGATATCACTCACACAGTCAACATAAGCAAGTGGAGAATAGATATTCTGCACTTTTGTGGTGCTATGAAAAGATTAGTATGTGCTGTCGTATTAAGGAATCAGAGGGAGGTCCGAATTACAGTCAGCAGGCAGCAGGAGGTCAGAATGACAGTCAGCAGGCAGGAGGTGGTCAGGAGGACAGTGAGCAGGCAGGAAGAGGTCAGGAGGACAGTCAGCAGGCAGGAGGTGGTCAGTGAGCACTTACAGATGTATGTTGTCATAGCAGATGTTTTAGCAAATAGTTCTTAAAGAAACAGTTGGGATGCACAACATTCATATCCTAATGTTTTTAAACCATATGCAAAATTATATTAAATTACGTATTATACCACAGATAGTAAAGAAAGCATTACACCACTGATAGTAAAGGAAGCATTACACTACTGATAATAACGAATGAATTACACTACTGATAGTAAAGAACACATTACACTACTGATGGTAAAGGAAGCAAGATACCACAGTAAAGGAAGCATTACACCATCACAGTATCATACACCTGCTCTGTACTGGGTTCCCTTTATGCCCTGGAGAAACAGTTGACCCCCCTAATTGTCGTATAACACACACTTTGGCCTTGAATCTAGTGAGGTGTTGACAACACAGCTATGAGTGACCATGTCAAGTTTAGTGTGATACTTTAAAATATGGGAACACTAACAGGCAAATGAATCCATACCTTATAGTGTTGGCTTATTAGCACAAACTGCTATTACCCTTTGACCCCAGGTAATAAAAGTAAAAAGAATAGCAAGTGTGGAGAGGTTTCATTCATTTCTTGCTGTAGATTGGCTATTTGTGGCTGGGGCCATACAAGTAGGAAACTGGTTCAGCGCTGCACCACAGCTATATTTAATGGATTCATTTTCAAACATGAGAGTCAAGGCTGAGGACAGTAATGACACAGTAATAATCAGTCCAGAGACTACAGGGAAATATTTGTTAGGGTTTGCAACTGCCTTCAATTGAATTTAAACACATCATAATGCAATTGAATATGCTTTATTGGACAGCATTTTACACTTATGTAGGATCATCCGTATACTAGTACCCAGAATCATATAATTAGGGATTTGGACAATGTGGTTGGACAATGTGGTTCAGAGAGCACCACATTCTCTTCAATAGCCCTTGCTAAGTGATAATTGGGGGATCAGCTTTTTGCGATTCATTTCTGATAGCTCTTACTTCCATTTACTTCATTTCTTTTAAACCTTTAACTTCCAGTAAAAAACGAAACATCCAGACATTATGCTCTGTTCTGTTCGTTACGGGCGTTGTCGGGAAAAGGTAAAAATAAAGGTCAAACATGGCTAGTTGTACATGAACCTAGAACTGGCACAATGCAATAGCATCTGGTCACCACTAGCAAGCACTGTTGCCCCAACATTCCAACTGAACAGACCTGCCAAGGGCCCAACAAACATACAACACACGCACACACAAACGTGCCTTCAGATCCACACCTTCACACACAGTAAGTGAGATTCCCTGCTCAGATAAAAGGTGCCGTGTTCTTCAGGAGAGAAAGCGAGGGATGGGGGTGATCCTGAGGGAGGAGTGTGAGTAAAGAGTGGAGGCAGACACCTGGAGCACGAGTCTCAGGGCTACGCTCCTGGCGACAGGGCCCTGCTCCTTCTCTCCCAACGACAGCTACAAACAGCAAGGTTGAAACGCCGCCTCGGAGCCAGAGACACTTACAGATGTGGGAGAGTGAGGAAGAAAGAAGAGGAGATGGGGGGCAGCTTAGAAGTGTCAATGCAGTCATGGAAACCGCCACTGATTTCCAAATCCTGTGATGGAGAAGTTTATTTACGATGATAAAAAAAAGGGAAAGTAAGAATAAAATCCAAACAGGGAAGAGTTGTACGTCTATTTCTTGGGCTTAATAATCGACAGACATCTTATAACGGAACATAAGATAAGTCTTAAATTAACGTAGTGGATGCAAATTATAATTTGGGGCTGATGTGGCTAATACATTTTTGGGATGTAAACCTAATTTGGTCAGAGCCATTGATCAGAGCTTTTGTTTAGATGGTACCCATAAAAGAAGAGGATGTATTCAAGTTGTCTCAAAGCATAACCCTATGACAGTTTTTGATGCCGGTTTGCTATACTCCCACTGTCAAGCAGAGTCTAGACACACCACCATTGGCAGCCAACAGCAGTCTTCACACGTTTTGAAGACTTGCTAACCTTAAAAAAATTATAATGAATATGACGAATTAGCCACTCATGGGAGACATTTACACACACACACACATATGTGTTTTAACGAACCTTGTTTCTGAAGATCTACCCTGCTATGTGTTTTAACCAACCCTGTTTCTGAAGATCTACCCTGCTATGTGTTTTAACTTACCCTGTTTCTGGAGATCTACCCTGCTATGTGTTTTAACCAACCCTGTTTCTGGAGATCTACCCTGCTATGTGTTTTAACCAACCCTGTTTCAGGAGATCTACAATGCCATGTGTTTTTATTAACCCTGTTTCTGGAGATCTACAATGCTATGTGTTTTTACTAACCCTGTTTCTGTAGATCTACCATCCTGTAGGTTTTAACCAAACTTTTTCCTGTATTACTGCAGTCCTCTAGGTTTACTCTTTTAATTTAGATGTCATCCAGCCAATTTATAGAATCAGGTGTGCAGGACAGTAACTCTCCAGAAAAAGGTTTCAGGGGCCCTACCTTACGGTAACCATTTGCTGCTTCAACACAATTATTTCAGATATATCTTTGCTTTACCAACTTGGTCAACTGCTCTATTGACAGCCTGTTCATCCAGAACATTCTTCTGCACCAAGTCAAAAAATGTACGACAGTGGCACCCATTCCAATAAATGAAAGGTAACGCTGAAATGGGACATGGGCATTCAGGTATTGAGAACAGACATTATAACACATTTATGTTCGTCAATGGTAACACCACCTTGTGGAAAAGTTACATTTCGACTATTTGTCGACAAAAACAGGAATGTTCTTAACTGGCATCATCTCTGCTGGTCGGTCATCTCCCATTGAGAAAGCATTGGATATCACAGATGCAGATACAAATCAATTTCACAGTCTGGCCGCAGCCTTACTGAAACCTGACACCAAACTGATAACTGGATACGACAGGTGAAATAATGAATCACTGCACTTGTCCCCTCCCCCTCCTCCTCCTCAGCTCTACATGAGTTTTGCCGATGGCCACTCCGACTGGACTAAAAGCCTGGGAGTACCCTGGACAGAGGGATCCTTCGAAACCAAAACAAGAGTAAGGTGGAAGCAATCCTGGCAATGAATAGTAATAACGGCATTAAGATTAATGAGCACAGCATGTAAAGAATAATTGCGTCTGTCAGAAGATTAAAAATACATGAGCTGGTGTGTTTGGCTTGGAGACCGGTGGGAAAGCAGCATAGTGTTGTATTTGTCAGGGAGGAGGTTAGAACCGGGGAACCACAGCCAGCTGACTGTCCTCCGGTGTACCTGGAGCCATCCATTCTGGTAACAGGGGGTGACCTTGGACAGACCAGTTAGACGCGCAAATGATAAACAGACGCTAGCTACCGCAGGCCCAGCTCCCAGTTGCAGATGGCAAGCCGGCGAATACCCCACTGTCCTCGCCGTTTCAGTCTTCGGTGTTAGGTCGGGGGGACAGAACAGCTAAGGGTAATGATTAACCGATTTGGAAACCCACGAGCAATTAGCAGTAGAACACAATTATCAGTATGGCATTAAGATGACAAAAAACCACCAACACCTCAACTTGGTTTTCAACTGCGGCCTGTCCCGAGTTGGAGTCCAATGACACTGTATATAAGCTATAACCTTGTTCCTAGAAATCCTGCATATAAGCCTGGCACAACAACGTCAGCTCAGACCCGCAATACACTCAGCTGTCCTAAAACAATATTAAGGAACTTGGTGCTTGGGTGCACAAGCTACATGGAGGAAGAGCTAGCACTGGAGACCCCAGAGACGCTTATGCTAGCACAGGTACAGGTAAAGCCTGATAAAGATGAGTGCCTGGATATGCTAATCCACAGCCACCAGTTAGGACCAGTCATTCCGCTTTGTGCTATGATGACAAGACTGACCAAGGTCATGCTGGAGAATTCCACATCGCTTCCACTTCGCTCATATAACAGACTTGTCAGGGGCTCGCGTGTGCAAGAGCTTCTGTGTTAACGCAGAGGAAATGGGAGATCCTTTTTTCTTTGAACCCATTCCAAGCTACAATTTAACCGAGGTTTATGAATGCTCTTTCTTGTCAACGCTCTATGTTATTAAAGAGATTAAGTCCTCTCCACTGTTGGTTCAGCCTACTCTTGGGAGAAAATGTGTTCATGACAAAATATAGCCCCTAAAACCCTCCTGGGTCCTCCATTAAGCCCTCGAAATGGGTAGGTATAGGTCAGGAAATCAAACTGAATACATTTTCAAAGACAGCCATTTCTTATAACGGAAATGACTTCATTCAAAATGTGTGCTGCAATATCAAGCAGGAGACTTCAAGGAAAAATGGAGACCTTTAAAAGTCAGTCGCTGCATTGCTATTTCTCTGACACCCACTTTTATCTTGTATTCATTTAATCTGTAAACAGCATTCTGTACTCTTGCCTTGAGTGTGCCTCAGATCTAGCCGGAGATTGGGGTACGTTTTGCTCTCGTCTTCTGCAACAAAGCGCAATACTGTATTGTGTGCCCCGGCACCAAACAACAACGGAATAAACACAGGCTTTCTCCCCCTCCTTCTCCCCCTCTGTTTCTCTCGCTCTCTTTCCCCACTGGCCTCATCAGGCCTGCGCTCCACACTAAGACAAGCTACAGTTGGCTTTTAATTGGCCCGCTGCAATCAACAACCCAGCCCCACAAGGATCAGTTCTCTTTAGCGATGCTATGCTCAAGGACCAGTGCTCAGTCTGACTGAATCCTGCAATCCAGAAAAACAAACAAAAACACGATCTGTTGTATTTTCACACAATTGAGTCCATTAAATCAGTGGTTCCCATTTTCGATCCTCCAGTATCCCCAACAGCATACAGTATATTTCTACTGTAGCCACGGACAAGCAGACCAACTAACTTAATGAGGGACTGATAATTAGTAAAACTATGTTGAATAAGTTGTGCTTGGGCTACGGTACAGACTGTTAGGGGTACTAGAGGACCGGATTTGGGAACCACTGTATGAAATGGTTCTTTAAAGAACTGAGTGAAGGAATTGTTGACATTTGAAATGAATAAATCACTGGTATATGACATTGGCCTCTTTTAAAGAAGCAATCTGGGACTTTTGCAATGAACAAAACTATTTTAATCAACTCCTATTTTCATCTGGATGTGCAATATGATGTTTATATGTCTATGCACGTCTACATGATCAATTATAAGTATAATCATACCTCAGTTAGTCATGGAATTCCATGTTTGAACGTGAGTTTTGTTGAATGGAGCACCACACATCAGCCCATACAACAGAATCAGGGCTGGGCATCTTCATCTTTACAACCAGTGGCCAGAAATCGCATACTGCACCTTTCAGATTCCATTTCATTTGTAAAAACCACAACAATTGGTTTTAATACTTTATATTAAATGTATTAACACTTACTTTCAAAGATTTGTATTTATTTTTGTCTTTCAATAGAAACAAAAGTAATTCTTAAATATATTGATTTGGCAAGTGTCCATGCATTGTTGACGATATCTCAAGTGACAGGTCAAATAGACCTTTTATTATTTTTGTTATTACCATGCACACTTCCTGCAAATCACCAGCATGAGTGACTAGTTTAAAAACTCTTGACATACACTCTTTGTTAATAAACAAAAAAACATGATCCAAATCCAAAATAGATTTTCAGAAACATGTAAGACAAATGTTGCTGAAATTAAAATATTAATTTAATATTAAAGTAATATCACATCAAAAAGAAGTAATATTAATATAAAAAGTAATATCAACGTGTAAAATAATATAAATGTTAAAAAGATGCCCACTTTGATTATTGCTAAATAATGCTTCAAGACATAGAGGTCTAATATACAGTGAGTCAACAAACAAAAACGATTCTCTGGATCATATTGGGTGAAAATTCTTCAATACATTTTCTGGGATGGTACTATATCTAGAGTCTCTACATCAACAACGAAAACAGTCAAGTCTTCTTTAAACGTTAATGACTCTGACTTGGGCTAGTTGATCTGGCTGGGGAGAGTAATGTCCCGCAGGAGATTTGTTGCATAAGTAATGGTGTGTGTCGTCTGTGTCAGCAAACCGTGTCGCTATGATGTGTGTGTGTGACTCGGTTCCAGGTGGGAGACTCACCTGGGGCTTCAATAAGCTGCTTGTAGATTCCCAGGAATGCAGACTCCGCCTCCTTGCTGCGCTTGTTCAGAGCAACCACCTGGAAAAAACAGGACAGGACATGGCTGTCAGGGTGACACTTTGCCATCCACACTCACACTACACCTTTACTGAAATGACATTAAACGGACACACAGACTGTCTACAGGTGCAACATTTCACAGCGTTTTGACATAACAAGCATATAAAGCAATTAACCGAAGAAAACTGATGGAACCAAGCCGTAATGATCTATCACTTAGATGTTAAAAAGGAGTTCTTTTGTGGCCTAGGGAGGTCTAGCGGTCTACGCCGCTGCCTCCGGTGCACGTGTACCGCTGCTGCATGGGTTCTCCGCTGTAGTTTCAGCACACGCTCTCCTCTGACTTTCCCACTGTCACTCCTCTATCTACAAAAGCAGAAAATGCCAAATTCTAATGGGGTTTGTGTGCTGCATTTGTGCTGATGGAATAATTGAAGATGATATTAGGCCTGTTAAGCTTAAACACTGTATTGTGTGATGACGTTTCCCAGTTAAGCTCCAACACTGCAGTGTGTAGTGAGGTGACGTTTCCCTGGTTAAGTTCCAACCCTGCAGTTTGTAATGACGTAACGTTTCCCAGTTAAGCTCCAACACTGCAGTGTGTAGTGAGCTGACGTTTTCCGGTTAACTTCCAACCCTGCAGTTTGTAATGACGTAACGTTTCCCAGTTAAGCTCCAACACTGCAGTTTGTAGTAAGGGTGACCTGTTAAGCCCCAAAGATGCCAGGTGTGCAGAGGTGACGTTGGCCTGTTAAACGCAGATGCTAGAGCACTCTATGAGGCAGGTCAGTTTCGGTGGCCTCCATCACATCACCAACCAACCCCTCCCGCTATTCTCCACTCCACGGGTGATGCAAACCAATTAACAATTCATTAGGAGGGACAAAGAAGGGAATTAGCCACCACCTGGCAGTATGGAGAGGGCACCTGTCCTGGTGGATATGTGGGTTACAGTCTTCACAGCTCATACAATACACCAGCTGGCCTGTTATCAGAATCAGAGTCAAGTCAATTGCAGAAAGTTGTGGCTTAGAAGCTCTCAAAAATACAACACCAAATCAGCCACGTCTACTTCAAATGACCCTCCAGCCGAAAAGCACAGCGAAGTCTAATTATTGTCATCTATTGCCTATAGAATTTCTGTCCGAGCTGATTATAGTTTTTATCTGATCAGACCCAATGACTTCCATTGAAGGGGCAAGCGCCCGGTTATGTCTGAACAGACTTTCTTTATTGGTCGGACTTCAGTTCAACAATATCTGGAACAAGGACCGAAAACACTTATGAGAACGGTGGAGAAACTGTTTTAGACACGGTTATAAATAACCACTGTGGAAAACCCAGAGAGAGAGATACGGAGGGCCCTTGATTTACTAGAAATGGTTTGTGTCGTCCCCGGAGAGACATAACGACGGCGGCATGTTTAAAGAAATATCATAAAGATCAAGCAGATCCCTCCCATCACTCCCACCCAGAGCCGCTAGCCGGAGTTCATGGAGAATGGAAAGGCTAGAGTCCAATCGATACTGTTGCAATAGTCTGCCGGTCTCATACAACCCAGCTATAGTGTTGTTTCACTCACACACCCCCCCCCCCCCCCCCCCCCCCCCCCCCCCCCC
>JACXGK010007456.1:13551-25454 GCA_016801125.1 Novumbra hubbsi | reverse complement strand
ATCTCATCCGCATTTGAGCTACTGATTAGCCAGGAATTCTGTATTGTTAAAGATGTAGACTTGACCATCCAGTAAAAGCAACAGGAAACCTGTATTGAATGTGACTAATGGCTGTGAGCTCACCTGTGAGGCATTTGTACTGTAAATACATAAACGGTACCCAATCTGCTGCATGACGGTACCCAAACTAATGTATGACAGTACCCAAATGACTGTATAACTGTACCCAATCTACTGTATGACTGCACCCAATATACTGTATGACACTACCCAATCTACTGTATGACCATTCCCAATCTACTGTATGACTGCTACTTTTTAGGGGTTTAAAGCTAGGTGTCTATATAAGCAGTTTCTGACAAATGCAGATTGACAAAGGACCAAACGATACATTTCATTAATTGATATACATATGATCTTAACAGATGGCCCAAAGAACTCCTCAGTGTCAGTCAGTCCCTCTGGTGAAATAGTGGAGGGCAGTTCAGTGACTCTGACCTGCAGCAGTGATGCCAACCCACCTGTGTACAAATACATCTGGTACAAGAAGAATGTAACCTCACCAAAAGCATCAGGACAGAGTTACAGCATCACTAACATCACATCTGAGGACAGTGGAGAATATTACTGTGAAGCTGAGAATTCATATGGACGTCTCAACTCTCCAAGTGTGTTTGTGGATGTACATTGTAAGTAAACATTAACCCCTGATGTTTTCATCAGTCAGTGGCAGCATATCAAACAAAAAAGTGATTTTTTTCTTACACAACCGCACTGTATATTTTATAATGCTCCATTGAAATGCATTGTTTTAAAACATTGTTTTATAACTGACTGTGTCCCCCAGATGGACCAAAAAACACCTCAGTGTCAGTCAGTCCCTCTGGTGAAATAGTGGAGGGCAGTTCAGTGTCTCTGACCTGCAGCAGTGATGCCAACCCACCTGTGTACAAATACACCTGGTACAAGAAAACTGTAACCTCACCAAAAGCATCAGGACAGAGTTACAGCATCACTGACATCACATCTGAAGACAGTGGAGAATATTACTGTTTAGTTGAGAATGGTAAAAGATCAAACAACTCTACAACACACATGATCATTGTGGCAGGTACATGTCAAATCTTCATTAGTTTTACGGCAGTATTACTTGCAATATAACTCTTAACAATGAGTAAAGTTACTCTTAAAAACAAGTATCGCAATAATGATCATATCATAAAATATAGACTTATATCATATTTGCCTGCTGTGTTGTACATCATCCCATGTATTGATATCATCCACATTGTATTGCAGGGAAACAGACATCAGTTCTGACTGCATCTGTAGGAATCACAGTGTTTGTTCTGGTTCTAATCCTCTGTCTCTCTGGGTTCATCTGGTTCAGGTGAGAGGAACATTGCAATGTGTACGATCATTTGATGTGATATTTAATTTGCTAAATGTATTAATTATTAATTTGTCTACTAAACAGGAAGATGGCTCCCAAATCCATCTCTGAAACAAGAGACAATAGAATCCCAGAAGACATTGGACTGGTGAGTCTGTTACAGTACGAGTTAATAAATATACTGAACAGTCATTTAAAAGCCCTACGGAACGTTGCACTTTAGCTTACATATTTGATTATACATTAGTATTTAATCAGCGCTATTGTCAACTAACAAATGACACAGAAAGATTATACTTTAAAATCAGACATTGCTCTTCATAAGAATCATGACATTAAAGCCAGAATGTCCTCTATTTTCTGTCTGTTTCAACAAATGTGTTTTACCGACTGATCTACTCTCTAATGATTTTCTAATCGGGTGCATCTGATTTGGTACACATGCATCTGATTAGGTACACATGCATCTGATTAGATACACATGCATCTGATTAGGTACACATGCATCTGATTAGGTACACATGCATCTGATTAGATACACATGGATCTGATTAGGTACACATGCATCTGATTAGGTACACATGCATCTGATTAGGTACACATTCATCTGATTAGGTACACATGCATCTGATTAGGTACACATAAATCTGATTAGGTACACATGCATCTGATTTTAGCCAGATTATTTGATGGTGTAGTTAAGGATGTTTATCCACATTGGGAAGCGTAATTTTGGAGATTTCATTTACATACACGGTTTCAAAATGAGTTACCTTGTGTGATTGGTTAAATTCACTGCCACTTTATCAATGAGTGTAACTGGAACTCAACTCAAGCATCCGTGTGTGCAAATACGCAAAGAAATCGAGATCTTTCAAGGGGAGGCACTTCACCCTTCACCTGACTTCCCATGGTTGACGACATCTGTTTTCACGGGACATGTCCTGGCGCTGTCCCCTCTTCCCGCCAGAGAGACTCCAGTCCGGTGTACGACAACGTGTCCGGCCCGAGCGCCTGGAGCCCTGCCGCGGATCACCGGGAAGACCTGGAAGACCTGGAAGACCTGGAAGACCTGGAAGACCTGGTCTACACCAACGTCCCCCTCGCCCACCACCCGGATGTGGATCTGTACTCCACCGTCCAGATGCCCCGGGGCCCCACACCCAACTTGCACTACGCTGTTGTGAGGTTCAACAGCGCTTCCAGCCAGTGAGTACATTCTGTCTTTCACGCAGTTGTGGCTTGTCGTGAAATAACTCCATGTCACCAGGAACGTGAGCAGTGGCTCCATGTACCATCTGACAGTTTTAATACTCATCCCCGCGTTTTTTGCCAGGAAGGCTGGACGTCATTAAAGACACACAGACTTCTGCACTGCTCTCTGTATGCTTATGAAGCCGTTCTCCATAGTCTTCCAACTCACTGGTGATCTCTGTCGAAGCTCAGAGTTTCGGGTTATAACAACAGGTCACAGGGTTGGTTAACATTACTGACCCCGTTAGTAAACACTGAGCTTGGTAGATCAGCTTTTTCATGCCCAATGTTTGGAATGGCATGCAGTCTGCACTTCGTTTGGATGACTTAGCGCCCTTGTGTTGGATTGTTATAATGACTTTTATATCGATGAATGTCTATGTTTCTACTAGCTATGTATGTCTATGTTTTTTTGCATGTTTTATATGTATTTATACTGATGTGCTATTGGTTTGGTTGGGTTCCCAGGGCACACTTGTGAATAAGACCCAGTTCTCAAAAGTGGAACAATATAAAAATGTTCCACACAACGTTTGATAAGAGTTTAGCCCAGGCCTGAGGTTGTGGATTAAATGGAAACAGGGTGACATCCTTCAAGGGTGTAGATTCAGATCACTTTAGGATTGTCTCTCCACAGGCCGGAGGCAACAACAGCTGAAGAGGATCTCTCTATGATCTACAGTACAGTCAACAAACCCTGAACACAACCACAGCTGAAGAGGATCTCTCCATGATCTACAGCACAGTCAACAAACCCAGGACATGAGGCCCTGAACACAACCACAGCTGAAGTCAATACGACCAGAAATCGTCAAAAAGACATTGTATAATAAACGGATCTCGGGGCGGGACGGCTTGGACTTTGGGTTTGTCTGTCATCGCGAATTGAGCCAAAAAATTAAAGTTTTCCTGTGAATGCGTGTGGTGTGAATGTGGTGTGGTGTGAATACTTGACCTTTTGTGTACAAATGATGAGCGGATTGAATCTTGACCATGTACAGTACACCCACATTTGTATCACATACATAACGTGTAGAATGCAGTCATGTGGTCACAAACAAAGTGGCTTCGCTAGCAATTCACACCATTTCACATTTCTCCACGTGTTGTTGGGAAAGAGCTGAAGAAGAGGAAGAAGATGATTATGAAGGGTGTGACCTGGACATGTTGAGTAGGACAGATCTGATGACATCACGGAAACGTCAATTAGAAACGTTCTTGTTGGAAACAGAACTCAGAGGTGAAACGAAACACATTCTCAAGTCCGGTAGATGACAAACCAAACTGCGTGCAGTCTGTTGATACAAAATAATATACAGAATACATTTGGGACCTTCTGAAAAAAACGATCCTGTCTTAAAATAAAGAAAGTGACATAGACTTGTGTTCTATTTCACAACCTAATTTTCTGTCACCACCATTTCCTGTCACACGGGTCTGATTGTTATAAATGTTAATGACATAAAGAGGAAGGAACAGATCATCAGCTAGTTGTGCAAAAGATCTTTGTAATATATCAACCCGCAGTTACTGTCTGTTTCAACCAGCTGGCATTAAGCTGAATGACCACACAAGACCTCTCTGCATCACATCGCTTTGTAAGTGTTTTCTCTATTTCTGTTATATTACCATGAATATACTCCAGTAAATTATTTTGAACACTCCTACTCGCTCGAGAGGATTTCTTACTTCTTATCGTTTTCCAATGTTCAATCAATATGGAACATTTCAAGAAACTTAAAAGTTTCTTCAAGGGCAGTCACAAAAAAACGTGAAAAGCGCAAGATAAAACTGTCTAATGTGAACATACAACAAATCACCCACGTTACAAACATGCACTACACACTATTCAGCAATGGTGGCCTCTACAGTTTACACTTCACTGCATCAGGTCCATGTATCACCAGTTACACAATGAGTTGTTGTTTCTCTCTTACAAACTACAGGGTGATGCGACAATGTTGTTAAGAACAACTGGATGTGTTTTGGTGGTCTTCCTATGGTCTCTGACAGGTATGGTCTCAGTCTTATCTTATGAACACTTTGTTCATAAGACAACATGATAACAAGGATATTGGGCCTCTCCGCTTCACTTCGACTAGTAGTTTTTTCACACCTCAATGAGTGACACTTTCGGTCTCCAATCCAACTGTTTGCATCGACAGAGTTAAAAATCAGTTTCCTTCCAACTTCCTTCCATAATGTACAAATAAAGTGTTAATTTCTGTACAATATAGTGTTAATTTCTGTACAATATAGTGTCAATTTCTGTACAAATATAGTGTTCATTTCTGTACAAATATAGTGTTAATTTCTGTACAATATAGAGTTAATTTCTGTACAAATATAACGGAAGTGTATGTACAAATGTAATGTTATTTTTCTGAACAAATAGAGTGTTCATTTTATAGAAGTATAATGTTCATTACTGTAGAATTATAGTGTTTATTAATGTAGAATTAGTGTTCATTACAATGTATCTGTTTCATGCTGCAAGAAAAGTCTGTTATTGGTTGAGCGCTGAGGTGTGACACTGTGCTTCAGATGAAGTCAAATGAAGTGTGTTACTGTGCTTCAGGTGTTCAGGGTAAAGATCAGGTGAAGCACAGACATGAAGATCAGGTGAAGCAAGTCTGTGCTTTGAAGGGATCATTTGTGGTCCTCCCCTGTCCAATCCCCAGCTGGACCTGGGTCACAGAGATGGTCTGGTATAAATCCAGGCTAGATGGGGAGTCATACGATCTAAGGTGGGACCCTGGATACGCAGGTCGTGTTGAGTACCAGAATGACTGTTCCCTGAAGATCACAGACCTCAGGGAGACTGACCAAGCGACCTACTACTTCGTCTATAAAACAGAAAACTCTGCTTGGACTGTTGGCTCACATGGATACACTGTCAGTCTCACAGGTACAGTACCGCTCACACCTGACCAGCAGTCAACCAAAGCTATTCCTTTATTTATCCTGGTGAATATCCGTATGGGGAAGATCTACAGGTGACGGATCTTTCTAGATTCCTTGAACGAATGGCAACAGAAAGATGCTCAGACAGCCAAGACAATAGGAATAAATACAGGATGATACCATAGCGAATGTTTAGATAGTGTTTCTTTATCATCGCCTGTAATCTGACTGTAATCCATTAATGCCCTGGAGCCGACAATGTAGGTGTTTTTCATTGTTCGCCATGGTTACATCCTCGCCAAAGCAACAGTGCGAAGGTGTTAAATAATATACCATTTGAATACTCTTTATGCAGACCTGAAGGTGGAGGTGTCACATCAACGTTATGGTGGAAATACACTGACCTGTAGCACCACCTGTACTCTGCCTGACAACCCCACCTTCACCTGGTACAAGAACGGACAATATACATTACAGAAGAAAACCCCTATGTACGTGTCTGACAGTGGGAGCTACTACTGTGCTACAGACATGCATCAGGGTCTTCATTCACCGGCCGTGTGTGAGTGTAGAAAATTAAAAAATGTATATATACCGACGATGGACGGACCCCCAAAACAATTATTATAATCTTTTCGTGTTTCAGGTGTTTCAAACTCAAACTGCTGGAGTGTGACTTACACCAAGAGGACAATGTGTGTCTTGAAGGGGTCATCAGTGGACATATCCTGTTCCTACACTCACCCTAGTCATTATACACAGCAAGGATCGTTCTGGTTTACAAAGATGGACTCTATCAATGTTGCCTTGGATTCGAACTATCGTGGTCGTGTGACATACAATAACAGATTAGAGATGAAACACACAGTGACAATCAACAACCTGAGAGAGAGTGACTCAGCAAAGTACACATTCAGATTATTAACAAAAACTGTTGGCAGATTTTCTGGGCATCCTGGAACAATATTGACTGTGACAGGTAATGTATGTATTAACTTTAAGGGTGGAAGTCTAAACAGATCACAAGTGTGTAATCAAATAAAACTGTCTCCTCTTAGATGTGCTGTTGGAAATGTTTCCCACAACTGTGTCAGAGGGTAACAGACTGACACTGAGGTGTAAAACCAAATGTACAATGGACCCCTTACCAAAGTACATCTGGTACAAGGATGGACAACGCATCACCAGCCCAGTCACCAGTTCTAACAGGTTGATCCTAGACCCGGTCAGCAGGGAGAATGCAGGAAGATACTCCTGTGGTGTAGAAGGACCTGTTGATCTCCGTTCTGTTGAAGAGACTCTCATCGTCATGTGTGAGTACATTGGTCTGATATTACTATGGGTAAATAATAAGGCATATTTTATGGGTCTGTGCTTTTCGGGTCAAGATCAGCCTTGGGTCATCATTTGTTTCAATGTCAATAATGTGGCAATACCACTTCATCATTTCTAACAGATGGACCAAAGAACGCTTCAGTGTCAGTCAGTCCCTCTGGTGAAATAGTGGAGGGCAGTTCAGTGACTCTGACCTGCAGCAGTGATGCCAACCCACCTGTGTACAAATACACCTGGTACAAGAAGAATGTAACCTCATCAAAAGCATCAGGACAGAGTTACAGCATCACTAACATCACATCTGAGGACAGTGGAGAATATTACTGTGAAGCTGAGAATACATACGGACGTCTCAACTCATCTTCTGTGTCTGTGGAGGTTCAATGTAAGTACACCAAACCCTGGGATGGCTTCATTAGTCAGGGTCAACATTTCAAACAGATAATCTGAAACATAAATGAATGCACAAAAACATGATATGTTGAGCTATTACAATGTTATGTAAAATGCACAATCATGTATAAGACCAAGTTTCATGATGTCATTTTAAGTCATTAGTTATTTTAAAACACTTTATTGTAAAATAATATGTCCCCCAGATGGCCCAAAGAACCCCTCAGTGTCAGTCAGTCCCTCTGGTGAAATAGTGGAGGGCAGTTCAGTGACTCTGACCTGCAGCAGTGATGCCAACCCACCTGTGGACAAATACACCTGGTACAAGAAGACTGTAACCTCACCAAAAGCATCAGGACAGAGTTACAGCATCACTAACATCACATCTGAGGACAGTGGAGAATATTACTGTGAAGCTGAGAATGAATATGGACGTCTCAACTCATCTTTGTCTGTTAATGTTTATTGTAAGTACACTTAACCTTTTCTTTTGACAGAAGAATATGTACAGAGATATTTTACTAATTTAACTTGTGCACCTTTCTTCCCTTTCCCTGTTGTTAAAGACTGTTTACCTACATATTTGCTGAAGTACAAGTGCTTCACAAAAACATATTGTTTCATAATGTCCTTCAGATGGCCCAAAGAACCCCTCAGTGTCAGTCAGTCCCTCAGGTGAAATAGTGGAGGGCAGTTCAAGGACTCTGACCTGCAGCAGTGATGCCAACCCACCTGTGGACAAATACACCTGGTACAAGAAGAATGTAACCTCACCAAAAGCATCAGGACAGAGTTACAACATCACTAAGATCACTTCTGAGGACAGTGGAGAATATTACTGTGAGGTCCGGAATGGAAGAGGATCTAAGAACTCTACAGATCTAACGTTAATTGTAGCAGGTTACATTTTATCTTCATTCTTTCATTGTTTTCTAAATCATTATAATCTCTTCCCTTATTGGACTTTGTTTTCTTTCTCAACAAATTGAATGAATTGCCTTTTGTGATAATGGCCCATGTATTGTTAGTTCATCATAACATCCCATGTATTCATATCATCCACATTGTACTGTAGGGAACCAGACATCAGTTCTGACTGCATCTGTAGGAATCACAGTGTTTGTTCTGGTTCTAATCCTCTGTCTCTCTGGGTTCATCTGGTTCAGGTGAGGGAGAATCTGTGGTTTTATTTATTTCACTTAAGCAATCTAATCTGTTCTAAACAGCGCTAATTAATTCATTAAAACATCAATTATGGTATTCATTGATTATTCTCAAAACAGGAAGAAAGACTCTAAATTCCCCTCTGGTACAACAAACCAGCCAGATGATGGACAGGTGAGTCTGTTGAATTATTAACGTGGTTTATTAATGTGTCCCAACAAGTCCTCATATTGTCCTCTTGTCCAATCAGGGACACTCCAGTCCTGTGTATGAGAACATATTAGACAAAGGCATGACCTCTAGTGCAGCACAGACACCAGACAAAGACAACCAGGATGTCCTTCTCTATGCCAGCGTCCACTACTCTACCACCCGGGACCAGGAAGTACCTCTGAACTCCACCGTCCAAATACCGCAACCCCAGAAACAGGAAGAGGAAGTCCAGTATGCTGCTTTGGCGTTCAACAGTTCCAATGCTGCAACCCGGTGAGAATATTCTGCCATTACATCAATATAGAGTCAACAGTTGTCACAGAGCCAGCATCAAGGTCATGCAAATGCTATTCATTACTTGACTATTGTAACTTGTCATATTCAACATAAACAACAGTAACATGCTTCTTTACCTGTAAGAGAAGGAGATAGGAACATCAGTGTCACTATTTCTACCAAGAGTGTAAAACAGAAATTGAATAATGTTTGAATTCCGTTGCCCTGTAGAGCCCATGGAGCTGAAGGGGACCTTTCTGTTTTCTTCAGCACAGTCAACTCACCCAGAAACATGTGCCCTGAACACGGCAAGACCTGAACACGGCAAAACCTGAACACAGCAAAACCTGAACACGGCAAGACCTGAACACGGCAAGACCTGAACACAACAACACATGAAGAGAAGTGGTTAACTGTTAACTGTTTACTGAACCCATGTCCCATGTACTACCAACTGAGCAACATTATTGCTTTGTAAGCAGTCTCAATGTCCAAACAGATTTTAAATGTTCCCGTATTAACTTACTATATTCCACAGTATTGCTGAATGCTTGTTGCTGTTTGTATACAATTCACATGTATTATATTTATTATATACGCTACCAATAGCCACAGATGCCAACAACATAAACAATTATATTTTATCAGGATGTTTTCTGGATGTAAAAAGGACTTTATAAATACTTTGTTTTTAATTTGTTTGACTGACTGATGCTGTGGGAATGCTTTTTTACATCAAGTCCTGGAAAGACTGTGACTGTGTGACATCTGAAGATAGATGCTGATAGGGGTGTCTCACTTTTATTGTAGTAAGTGAGTCTTTGGCTACTCCGAGTGTGTTGGTGGCCGGTTAGCAAACTGCGTCTTTTCGCTGAAACGGGCGTTGAAATATTTATGTTCTCTATTTAACTCTGTTGTCCCTGACTACCAACCACAGACGTCAAATCTCACAGTTTCAGTTTCGACAACATACAAGACCACTCTTCCTTTCGCTCTGTAAGTGTGTTTTATTATATCTTCAAATCAAATTTCTTTGTAGCCACAAGTCCCTGTCCTCTGTTACGTATATGATAAGGTTAAGGTTAAACTAAGTAAGGGTTAGGTTGGGAACAAGGTTTAGGGTATGGGTTAAGGTTAGGATTAGGTTGGGAGCAAGGTTTTATAGTATGGGTTAAGGTTATGGTTAGGTAGGGAAGAATGTTTAGGGAATGGGTTATAATGGAATGAAGTCCAAAATTAGGCTTTTAGACCATTTCTTTTAGCCTCAAGTATTCTTGTTCAAGATGGCTGTAACGTTCCGTTTTCGGCGTTCCGTGTTTTTTGGTTTCGGTTCGTTCCCGTTGCCTTTTTTTTGTTTATGAACGCTGCCCGGGTTTTCCGTTATTTGATGCACCTGTTGTCTGTTACGGTGCTTCCTATATATGTCGGTTGTTTGTTTTGTTCGTTGTGAGGTATTGTACGTTCTACGTCTGTACTAAGCTGTCATTCTCTTAAGTCTATCGTTTTGTTCGTGTGTTATATTGCGTATTAGGCTTCTACCGTCATTTCGTGTTCTCTGCCTGCCCTCGACTACGTCTCCTGCCTAGCCCTTGCCGGTTCTCTATACCCCCCAACCACATTCATTACAATGGCTATGAGTTTTGTGAGGTCTTTGAGAAGAAAGCCATTGAAGAAATGTTATGGCAAAAAAAGAAACTCTAATTATACCTATTTTTATTTCATGTTATTATTACAGCTATTTTATAATGGGTGGAGTCCACCAAACTGTAGCGAATTAGAATCAATTGCTATACTTGACTGACTTTGATAGCTAATGACAACATCACTTCATTATTATAATGGCCGCGTTGTTTTCTACTAAATATTCACTTACTCATATTGCTCGGCAACTTCAGTGTGGTTTAGAAGAAAATGAAATGCACCCCCGTGCAAGTCTTCTGTTCAACTTCTGGTCATCGTCGTGGCTACGGCATCTATGCCATTTTAGTGACCATGGCAACGGCGTGACCAAGTAGCCGAGATGCCATGAAGATCTCAGGCGTGGCGTTTTATAAATATTTTAAAAATCCCCAAATAGTCACATGATTTTTTTTTTGCATGCGGTACAGGGGCTTGCCAGGAAATGTCGGGCCAAACAGAGAAGGACACCTGCTGTAGATGTTCCATTAAGATACGGTTCTGTCTTATTTTCCGACAAGCTGGCCTGATCGTTGTGTATTTCAGTTAAATGAGGAGGAAGGAAAGGGTCGTTCGGCATCAGTCACTTCTTGCTCTGACAACCCAACGTCAACCACAGAACAAACACTTTTGGCACTTGGTTTCAGAAACACTGGCAACCAGACTGACTGCGCCACAAGACCACTGCTTCACATGACAGTGTGAGAGATGATATTGCAGGCTTGACCATTTCTTCATTTAACTGATTATTTCTTGTGCGTGTGAGTGACATACTATGGGTTTTGTATGAAATATACATTTTCTTTAAAGAAATGGAGCTATATCTGTTTGTGGTGTTGATGAAGATAATGATGATAATGATGATGATAATGATGATAGATAGACAAGGATGATAATGATGATGATAATGATGATAATGATGTCCTTTGTATTTCACAGCACACAAAGGCATGAGACACATTTTGTACTTGGGAAATATACAGACATACAGTACAACGTATTCACCTAGATAAACATACAATACAGTCAGACAGAACTACAGTGCAGCCTATTTACCTAGATAAACATAAAATACAGACAGACAAACATACAGTATAGAGCAGGGGTGTCAAACCGGTTCCTCGGAGGGCCGTGTGTCTGCAGGTTTTAGTTTTTTCCTGTAAATTGGTTCCCAGTTCAGACCTAAACAACCAGGTGAGGGTAGACCTAACCAATTAGTGACCTAATTAATCAATCTAGAACAAGGTGACAGCGAAAACCTGCAGACACTCGGCCCTCCGTGGATCCGGTTTGA
>JACXGK010007456.1:0-13451 GCA_016801125.1 Novumbra hubbsi | reverse complement strand
GTATTCACATGGACAAACATTAAAGGCAATAAAACAAACAGGCATCACACAAAGTATTTGCATACTGTAGACAACCATTAAAAACAGTAACGTACAAAACAATGTTAGCCCGGTTCATTTTCAATCGTGGCTTTCCCGCACTCCATCTGTAGTTTACCCTTCTGTTTGTTAGACGCAGTGATTCACCAGTTATCGAGTCAGTTGTTGATGTCTTTCCAAGACCACAGGGGAGATACTACAATGCCTTTGAGATCAACAGGAAGTGTTTTGGTGGCCTTGCTCTGGACTACAACAGGTGCGTGCTGAGCCTTATCTTAAACACGTCCTGTAAATCAATCTACACACGTTGGCCAAAGTGCAAATAAAATATGTTCCTGGTGAGTTTTGTCTCGTGAATATTTCTTGCACGCCGCCTTCCGTATCCATGGTTTCCATTCCCACATCTCAGCAACTATGGCAACAAAGTGGGGCCGAACCCTAATGTCAGAATGATCCAAATGTTTTTGTGCCAATGCACAATGCATTAACTCGTTATATGTGTGACTGTGTTTTAGTGGTACTGTGTCGGGCTGGCTTCAGTGTGACCTACACAGCTCAGAGTATCTGTGTCCTGAAGGGGTCAACAGCGGAGATGTCCTGCTCTTACCAATACCCCCGTGGCTACACGATCAAAGCAACCCAATGGTATTACCGGTCATGGTCCTATGTCAAAATCCCAGATGATCCTACAGGTCGTGTATCGTACCGTGAGAATAAGGACAAAGACTGTACCCTGAGAATCACTGACCTGAGAGAGGAGGACTCAAGATCATATTACTTCAGTTTTAAAAATGGATACTCATCATGGACATCTGGCTCCTCTGTTTACCTGACTATCACAGGTACTGGAACCTTAGTTAATATTATGTATTCAGATACCACAACAGTATAGTTACCTCAACATTTTTTTTATATGAATACGGTAATTTCGTGGTTTATTTGACATAAAAGTGCTGAAAGATAAAAACAGTTTCATATTGTATTTATTTTCACTGAGATGAAATAATGCTAATATAGATGGTGTACAGTTAAATAATGTCTGCTAAAACAGGGCAGATTTAAGCCCCCCAACTTCAATATGTTTGACTAACAAAAGTTCCTCACTGTTGGTTTATAACCTTCCCCTTCAGGTCTTCAGGTAAAGGTACAATTTGACAATGAAAACAGATGGAAGACACTGACCTGTAGCACCACCTGTCCTCTGACTGGTAACCCCACCTACATCTGGTACAAGAATGGACAACAGATAGATGAGAGCTCCTCCCCTCAGTACAGAGACTCAGTCTACACTGACTATAGAGACAGTTACTCCTGTTCTGTTAAAGGTCATGAGGATCTACACTCTCCTTCAGCGTGTGAGTGATCATTTAAAACATCATGTTAACACCTCTGTATGTTGGTTTCTTTGTGTGTTTTGATACCAGCAATATGAGCATTTATAGAAACTAAAACCATATAAAGGAAAACGGCTGGAAAGCCAAATATCGTGATATACGCAGGAGCCAAAAAACTAGATACGTAGCAGCGATCTCGCATAGTACTTTGTGTGAACTGGCCACTGGGTAGTGAGTACTGGGAACTTAAATAGGGGCGCTGATAGATGATGAGGGACAGGTGTGCGTAGTTGGCAGTGTGCTTGATGACTGTGGTGCTTGGTGACCGAGGTGTGTACTGTGGCCATAGGCCACTAGAGGGGGTGGCAGGAGCAGAAACAGAGTCAGGTCAGGGTGGAACCGTGACACTGCTAAGGAACTGTGTCACTGTGTTTCAGGTTTTCTGGATCAGTACTGCAGCAGAGTGACTTACACCAAGAGGAGAATGTGTGTCTTGAAGGGGTCTTCAGTGGACATATCCTGTACTTATACTGGTTATTATACTGTCACATCATCACTGTGGTTTAGTCCTAAACAGACTGGTAGTTGGAGGGATGAGTTGATCCCTGAGAACATAAACACAGACCCAGGATATGTAGGTCGGGTTGAGTATCCTGACCAAGAGAGTAGAAGATACAAAGGTCCCTTCACCCTGAGAATCACAGATCTGAGAGAGGAGGACTCAGCTGAGTATCGCTTCACTTTTAAAACATACAACTTTGAATGGGGTCATAATCTCCCTGGAACCACTCTGACTGTCACAGGTAAAACTGAACATGTTATCATGTGTATTTTCATTTAATTTACTGTCTGGTTTCTTTTCGTTTAGTCAATAACTCTTAACTGGTCTATGTCATTGTAATTCACAATGTATTCAGATATACAGGTGAAGATGACTCCTGCTACAGTAACCGAGGGACAGAGTGTAACACTGACCTGTAGCACATCCTGTCCTCTGACTGAAAACCCCATCTACACCTGGTACATCAATGAACAACCTAAACTTGTTACAGGGGACACTTCCAGCTTGTACCAAACCTACTTTAGTGATGGAGACAGTTACTCCTGTGGTGTGAAAGGTCTTGAGAACCTCCGATCTCCTGCAGTGTGTAAGTGTGGACCTCTTCACAAATACATTTCTCTTGTCTTTTGCCAGTTAAGGAATTGATTCTTATTGTTAACAACATCTAGTAAGTCCAAGCAATTCATATAGATAGTGCCTATGAAGTATTCTGACCCCTTTACTTTTACCACATTATGTTGTGGTAAAGACTCAAGTGTACATACTTTTAATGCCTTCAATCTATACAAAACACCCGTAATGACAAGGACACTAGCAAAACACGAAACCAGAGAAAGATTTGTCAAAAGAGAATAATAAGCGAGCAACTGTATGTGGCCACCACCTGCAAAACCATTCCCTTTTTGGGGGTTGTCTTGCTGTTGCCTCTTCATTGCACCTGTTGTTACTTTCATTTGCACCAAAACAGGTGACATGAATTCACTATTGCATGTGCCAACTGACGGGACAGAGTCCCTGAAGTTTATTTGACTTGGTATTATAACAGCAGTGTACATTCCGATAAGCTCCCCTTGCAAGAAATTGTTTGTCTCTGCACATCTCTACTAAGCCGTTTTCTCTGCATATTCTAAGTGTTCATGCAAGTATTCTCCTGTGTATCATACCCTTGCTACCTTGTCCAGCCTCTTTAGTTCCTTCGCCTGCACTGTCTATTTGCCAGTCTTCTTAGGCATGCCTACCCATTATGCACACCTGGATTTGGGGAGTTTCTCCCATCCTTTCTTGTCGATCCACTCAAGCTCGGTCAGATTGCATGAATAAAAACACAATTCTATCTCTTACGTCTACCAAGGGATTCTTATTAATGGATTGTTTCCCATACATCCACGGTCAAAGTGTCAAACCACATGTGTGCATTCCAAAATTAGCTACAGGAGCTACTTCATTTATTTGTTTCTTTTTTTGATTGGCAAACGTAATAATGGGTTTTTGCTTTGTCATTATGGAGTATTGTGTGTAGACGGATGGAAAAACATGTTTTATTTTATTATAAAATAAGTGTAACACAACATATTGAGTTTTTGATTGTATATACATGTAATTTATCAGTATATGCAGATGTACACATAAATATGTGTTCTATTGTCTATTTGTCATCCCAGGTAAGAAGTGTTGGAGTGTGACTTACACCTCTCAGAGTATCTGTGCCTTTAAGGGTTCAACAGTGGACATCCCCTGTTCTTACACATATCCACGTTATCACGAGGTCAAGGAAGCTTTCTGGTTTACTAAACAGAAGCCTGGTAAAGAGCCTGAAGATGTAAGCTTGGTACCAGGGAATGATGGTCATACAGAGTACCGAGGGGCTAAGAAGAATGTCTGTACCCTGAGAATCACAGACCTGAGATCAACTGACTCCTCTGAGTACAGGTTCAGATTCATAACCTCTGGAGGAAAGTATTCTGGCACTTCTGTCGTTTTGACTGTAACAGGTAAACTGTCACACCTGTTTTATAGTAACTACCATGTTGAGAGTGGACCCCAGCTTGTGCTAGTTCTACCTTGTACCTCAACACTGCAAGGTGTTGCATAAATGCACCCATTATGATGTACTTTTTTTCCCCCTAGATGTTGTGTTGGAGATGAACCCTACATCTCTGTCAGAAGAGGAGACTGTCACTCTGACATGTAGAACTACATGTTTACTGGACCCCAACCCAGAATACATTTGGTATAAGAATGGTCAGCCTACAGAAAACACCAACTCTACCCTCCGTATCCTCTCAGTCAGCAGGGAAGATGCAGGCAGATACTCCTGTGGTGTCAAAGGTCACAAGACTCACTCTCCTGAGGAGACTCTCACTGTCACATGTAAGTACATGACATATTTGGGTTGATTATATTAAATACAACTGCATACATGCATCCGCATCTATTATATTAACTTTGACATTTCACCACATTGTTCAATACTATTAAGCTATAAAGCATAACTATGGGAAAACACATATAGACTCTGGTAGTAACCCATACACTTATTCATTATGCGGTTGATGTTATTCATATTTGAGACAGTTTAGAAACACATTTTATGATGTTTTAAAGGTTTTTTGTTGAGGGGGTGTTTTCGGGGGCGGGGGGGTATTTGATTGAGAAAAAGGCATAATGATTTTTTTTTTTTTTATTGCACAAGCAAATACTATCTCACTGAAAAACATAACAACCGATCTAAGATTTATGTTGTTCACGTGTAAGACAAGGATAGACTCCGCTTTCATTAATCCCTGCATTAATAAAAACATTATTGTCCACCAGATGGCCCAAAGAACACCTCAGTGTCAGTCAGTCCCTCTGGTGAAATAGTGGAGGGCAGTTCAGTGACTCTGACCTGCAGCAGTGATGCCAACCCACCTGTGTACAAATACACCTGGTACAAGAAGACTGTAACCTCACCAAAAGCATCAGGACAGAGTTACAGCATCATTAACATCACATCTGAGGACAGTGGAGAATATTACTGTGAAGCTGAGAATAAATATGGACGTTTAAACTCTTCATCTGTTTCAATGGACGTTCAATGTAAGTACACATTTTTTATTAGTCAGTGCCACCATTTCAAACAGACAAAACCTAAAACTACAAAACAAATGCAAAAAAACTAACAAAATGTCCCCCAGATGGCCCAAAGAACACCTCAGTGTCAGTCAGTCCCTCTGGTGAAATAGTGGAGGGCAGTTCAGTGACTCTGACCTGCAGCAGTGATGCCAACCCACCTGTGTACAAATACACCTGGTACAAAGACAACAGAACATTGTTGAATGCCTCAGGAGAGACGTACAGCATCACTAACATCACTTCTGAGGACAGTGGAGAATATTACTGTGAAGCGGAGAATGTATATGGACGTCTTAACTCATCTTCTGTGTCTGTGGACGTTCAATGTAAGTACATCTAACCCTGTGATGGCTTCATTAGTCAGGGTCAACATTTCAAACAGATAATTTGAAATGTAAATGAATGCACAAAAACATGATATGTTGAGCTATTACAATTTTATGTAAAATGCATTATCATATATAAGACCAAGTTTGATGATGTCATTTTAAGTAATAAATTATTTGAAAAACCTTTATTGTAACAACAAATGTCCCCCAGATGGCCCAAAGAACACCTCAGTGTCAGTCAGTCCCTCTGGTGAAATAGTGGAGGGCAGTTCAGTGACTCTGACCTGCAGCAGTGATGCCAACCCACCTGTGTACAAATACACCTGGTACAAGAAGAATGTAACCTCACCAAAAGCATCAGGACAGAGTTACAGCATCATTAACATCACATCTGAGGACAGTGGAGAATATTACTGTGAGGCTGAGAATGGAATAGGAACAAAGAATTGGACCGCTGTGACGATCATTGTAGCAGGTAATATGTAATCCTTCAATTCAAAAACTAAGTTGAATGCGTGTTACTCATTCTCTTTTTAGGTACACTGTATAATTACAGTCTCTTGGCTTGTGAGATCCCTGAAATGTTGTGGAGCTTTTATATGATTATTTGTGTTATTTTGTGTACAACCCAATCCACGTTGTATTTTAGGGAAACGGACCTCAGTTGTGAGTATATCTGTAGGAATCACATTGGCTGTCATGGGGGTCTGGTTCTGTTCCTACGGTTTCATGGGGTAAGGAGACATAAATGTGATTACCATTAGATTCCCCTGTTACTCCCGGCTTTCTCTTACTGCATTCATTCATTCACAAAACAGAAGGAAGTCTTTCAGATCCACCGCGGATCCAAGAGACCTAGCGGACCACAGACAGGTCAGTCGGTCAGAATAAATGTAAATATATACACTTTGTATTCTTTTATGGAGCATGTGCTCGCGTTGTCCTCTCGTCCCACCAGGAAGACACCAGTCCTGTGTATGAGAATGTATCAGACAAGGTCACGACCTCTACTGCAGCAAAGACAGCAGACACAGACAACCAGGATGTCCTTCACTATGCCAGCGTCCACTACTCTGCTTCCAGGGACCAGGAAGTACCTCTGTACTCCACCGTCCAATTACCTCAACCCCAGAAACAGGAAGAGGAAGTCCAGTATGCCGCAGTGCTATTCAAATGTCCCAGTGCTGCCACCCGGTGAGAATATTCTGTCATTACATCAATATAGAGTCAACAGTTGCCGTTGAATGATATTTCATAATTCATGCTAATACATAATGTAGGAGACGTCATCCATAATGAAAAGCACTCCATTCCTTAGGGGTCAACTGCTTTCAGTTCAGTTACCATGACGTAATAAATAATATAATCTTTTATGATCAAGGATTTAGGAACTGATGAGGAAATGTTGGGTTGAATTGCCCCATTTCCCTGTTTGACACACCGTTTGACACTTTGTTTGACACTTTGTTTGACACATCGTTTGACACACCATTTGACAATCCGTTTGACACACCGTTTGACACTTCGTTTGGCAAATCTCCATGGGCCCCGTTCAAAAGACCTTAAAAAGGTTTTGATTGATCCTAATTTTGATCCTTTTAGACCGACGGCACAAACAGTTGAAGTGGATCCCAGTATAATCTACTGCACCAGTAACAAACCCAGAAAGAAGAGGACCTGAACTCAACTGGTCCTGAACTCAACAGGACCTGAACTCAACAGGACCTGAACTTAACTGGACCTGAACTCAACAGGACCTGAACTCAACAGGACCTGAACTCAACAGGACCTGAACATAGCCCCTATTAGCACCACAAGGCCCCAGTAAAAGACGCACAAAGTCCGCATCACCTTATTCTCCCCCATTAGACATCCTGTATCTTTACTAAGTTATTTATGTTCGGTATGTTAACAAGAAAGCCTCTAGTCCAGCCTGGTTCAGAGGGCATGTGGATGGACGTGACTGTGGTCTGACAAGGGAGGGTGTGAAAGAGCAGCTACTAGTGTACCAGGGATAAATACCTAGTAGAAATGTTTTAGGTAATTACCATTATTAATCCTTCTGTGATAAAGACACCATACTGAATCTTCTGATCCTGAGAACAACAGTGGTACATTCCTGTTGATGTTGATTTTAGGTTCAGACTATAAATAGCTGTCCCTTGTTTTTGAGGTTCCCACAAGAATGGTTATGGACAAATGTGTGTGTTTGTGCTTATACATGAAGACACATCTGGGGACACAGAGTATTTATATCGGAGGTCATATGAAGAGATTGCAGCAATATACACCTCAAATATACACCACCTGGTCCCCACTCCGATAGTGTGTTCCACATTTAATAGTGATGTCATAGTTTTTCATTTCTGACTTGCTGTTGGTTTGTCATGAATGTTGCGGTCATAAAAAGGAAGGACTTGACAGTTCATCTGCTATTTCTACATTGACTCCATATTAAAAATATCAACTACGGATCTGGCAGGTTCAGTCAGTTTCCATTCACTGATACTGATTCTCTATATGGCTCGGCACCAAACCAACCTCACACAGCTGTAATGTAAGTAGACACTTTTACAGAGAGCAAATGAAGAAACACAACACATCCAATCTAACAGTTAAAGAGTTATTAACAAGGACATTGACCTCCTGAAGCATAGATTTGGGCAAGACCACTGGTGTAACCTACGTGATACGCAGGTATGACGCCGTATACCCACTAGGAAAGCTCAAGGATTACCGTATACCCACTTAAAAAAGCGCGACGACACCTAACAACATCGCTGGTGACAGAAAAATACAAAAGCATAGTTTGTGACAGAACGCTGATACCTTCATTCATAAATTCCCCCCGTCAGTGTTGCGAAGCACTGACTTTTGAACCTCTGGGGCTTCCGTGGCCAGTGGATCTGACGTTGCCAAGGAACGACAACAGAGTTTCTTTGGCGGTCATTCTCGGCGCATGTAATACATTCGTGATACGAATGTAACGAATGTGAATACTAATGAGAATATCAAAAGAAAGCAAATTGCAGTGTTTTTCGAAAGCAAACTACAAACTATTCCAGTGTTTTCATAAGCCTGCCCCTGAAGCTACTGCCGCTTCGGGTAATACTGCAGCAGTTAACGTGAAGGAAATTAGGCTGACGCTATAGTAACGTTACCGTAACGTAAGTAAATGTTAAGAACGCATAAGCGCCATTACATGTAGATGCATACTGGATGCCACAATGAGTGTGGTGGTGTTTATTGGGTGTTGCTCTGGGGCGGGTGGGCATCACACAAGTCAGTCACAACATCACCCTCCACCCATGAACGGTATGTCCCTCCCCATTGGTCAAAGACTGTTCTATGCAGGGAAAACTGACCAGTTGCTTAATCACATTTGGTAAACATCAATCAGTCAGTACACCTGGTCCACCTTAAACACTTTCCACGATCTATATCAACGTTCTGGTCCCTCTTACCTGAAAGACATGCAGGTGATTTAAAGATTCATGATGATCTCTTCTAGCAGGTTCATCCAATTATCTGGGATGGAAAACTATAGGAGAATTTGTTTTTCTGCCTCATTGCAGTCTATCAACACCTTGTGGCACTATACAAGGGTGTATTTGGGACCCCAATGGAAATTGTATAGTCCTAGATCATGTGTATAATCTATAGATTAGGACACTGTTGTAGACCCAGTACAACAGTATTATGATGGTGTCATTATATTACCAGATCAATGAGGACGTCAGAACAGACTACAGTAATGTTGAAACGCCAGTAGAGAGCGCTGTAGTCAAGATCCCTAGAGTTTTCAGCAGTATTTAGATGACACGTATTAAAACATGTCATTAGTTCTACTCTATTGGCATCATGAATCTGATCAAATGTGAATGAAACTTTGACCTGTTCAAACATGCCAATCAAGAACTAATGAAGTCATGAATCTGATCAAATGTAAATGAAACTTTGACCTGTTCAATGTAGAAATCCGTGGGGCAAGAAAAACCTGACATATGGTACAAAATCCAACCAGTCTAACAAATTACATTAGAAAAATTGTTTGTCATGAATGCCAACACAATAAAGAGGAAGGAAATGACCGTTCTACATCTGCTACTAGTGTCTAGGATGTTTCAACAGCAGAACCCACGGTTACCATCATTTCCCACTCTGTGGTATGCTGACATACTGAAACAGACCTCCCACTTCACTTCTGTAAGTACGCTATGTGATATCCTTTTCATGGGTCTTGTTTATTTAAGTATACGGTTATTCAATTGAGGGAAAACACTAATGTTTAGATTTGTTTTGATTGTTACACAAAAGCCAATCAACCAGAGGACACCCTACAGATATGTGGAATGTTACTTTAACTATAATATTATTACAACACCAGGTATCGATTTAAATGTCAAAGTCGAGGTATAATGTTTAAGTGTCTGATCACAAATAAATAGCATCTCTGTATGACCCTAAAACACGTGTGGTCAAGGCCAGTTGTTTAAATTTGCCATGGCAATGTAGCCACCAATTTCTGTACACGATCATGTAAGCTTACCAAGGCCTCATCTGAAGCCATTATACCTTACAACAACTTTGACCAAAGTGTCCAAGATTAGCAGAACATAAGCGCGTCAACCACACACACAGAAGTGGTCAACGGTGTTGGTCCCCTCACCGTCCATTGAAAGAACGCTTCATTTCCCCTGAAAGTGACGAAATTAAAAGAAATGTACATTATTATGTTGATTAGAACATCGAAAGCCAAGACTGATTTCTATTAAATGTGTGGAAAGTTATTTCAGAAAATTGGGTATTCTTTGTTATTTGTGGATATTCGAGCACATCTGTATCTTGACACACATTTGATTTCTTAAATGTGTGTTGTTGTTTGAGTGAGTTGTTGTTTGTGTTTCTGAGACTACAGGGACAGAGATACGATGTCCACTACAGGAAGTGTGTGGGTGTTTTTCCTCTTGTTGTTGAGAGGTATGTTCTGTTTTCTAACTTAATTATATCAGATGTTAGTGATTTACAGCTCTGGAAAACTATAAGAGACCACGGCTAAACACAATACTAATGCTTTCATTTAGGAAGAGTTCAGAATTCAATATTTGTTGTAATACTAATCCATCTGTCAAAACAGCCTTTACTTGGTTTCATTCTAACTCCATTGTGTTGTGACTGTGTTTCAGTGGTACTGAGTCAGTATGATTGCGGTGTGACCTACTCCACTATGAGTGTCTGTGTCTTGAAGGGGTCAACAGTGAACCTGAGCTGCTCCTACAAGTATCCAAGTAGTTATAATGTCACATCAACATTCTGGTTTACTAAATATAACACTCTTTGGGATCCTGTGAACCTGAGTGAGGATCCAGACTACAGAGGTCGTGTGACGTATCGTAGTGATGAGAAGAACAGACACACCCTGATAATCACAGACCTGAGAGAGACTGACTCAGCTGGGTACTGGTTCAGAGTAGTTACAGATCCGCCTGGGAGGAAACGGACTCGCCGACCGGGAGTCCCTCTGACTGTCACAGGTAATTAGTATGAAATGCATTTTAGTAAATATCCAGTAAATTTACATTTAAATTATGGTCTATCAAAAGCCACAAGGCCACTATGTGTTGTAATAATACATTAGTAATTATTTGTTGCAGACTTACAGTATGTTGTTTATCCACCAGGTCTTCAGGTGGAGGTGACGGGTGGAGATACGAAGACACTGACCTGTAACACCACCTGTCCTCTGACTGGCAACCCCACCTACATCTGGTACAAGAATGGACAACAGATAGATGAGAGCTCCTCGCCTCAGTACAGAGTCTCAGTCTGCAGTAACAATAGAGCCAGTTACTCCTGTTCTGTTAAAGGTCATGAGGATCTACGCTCTCCTGCAGTGTGTGAGTGATTATTTAATAATATTTGTAACTGTTGTCACGGGAACATCAAGCTGCTTGGAGATGGGCTTGTAGCCTTTACTTTTACCAGCGTGTGTATTATTTTCTTTCTGATCTCCTCAGAGAACTCTGTCCTTGGCTTTCTCTGGTCCATGTTCAGTGTGGTGCACACCATGATACCAAACAGCACAGTGACTACTTTCCTTCATTTATATAAGATGAATGACTGATTACACGATTGGAGACATGTGATACTTAATTACATTAAAGATATAAATGAAATGAAGTAAGAGATAAAAAAAATGAGGAAGGCAAAAAAATAACTGCATTAAATGAATTTTAAGTTGCAAATGAAACTGAAAATCTTTTAGAAAGCCAGGTGTCTCAAGACCTTCTTTTTGAATGTCAAATGTATCTTCGTCTCTCGGATAATTAAACACGCCGTGCCAAAGGTTCTTAATGGCTGAAATGAGGCTTCATCTAAGGTTTTTGTTTCAGAAAAGGTTTATTCATTATACGTCCAGCGGTGCTTTGTATGCTGGGGTAAAAAGTACCCAAGAGTGGTCAGACAAAGCTGCATTAATAATCAACAATATTTCCATATTTAGCCACCCTCAAATAAGTCGAGCATATGAACATGGTTATGTGCTCGTTGAAATGTTTAATAAAATCCTTTGACATTATTCTCTCTTGGGTTGATGTCCAATTATTAAAAAAATAAGTACATTAAAATAACCTGATGTAATAAAGAAATCCTAATTTCTAGAAAGAAATTCAGAAACAAAACGTTTGGGGTCTGACCATGGAGATCTAATAAGTGTCACAACAAGTGGCTGACATTTTAATGATGTTCCTTATTCACTGAAAAAAGGGTTTGGTTAGGAGGAGTGACTTGTGTCATTGGATCAGTTGCTCTAGGATTAAACAAATCTTATTTTTGAAGAAACGTTGCACTCATGACCTGCACCCTTTCAGTTGTGACACAGATAACTCATATTTGCTTCATGTTGCTTATATTGCTGTTGTAGCCTGGGCCTGGGGAATATGGATTTAATAAAAGTGTGTTTGCTGCGATCCCAGAACACGGTCAAAACACGGTTTAAAACATCTGACAATGTGGTCCCACAGTAGGTAGAGCATCCTGTGTGATGTGCGTGCAGACCATCTCTTTTAAAGTCTTTCCCAAAACGTCAATATTGTCACAGAAACCGATCCATTTCTGGGTGCGATGCGTCATTAGTCCTACGGTGGCAACAGACCCCTCCGATATCAGGGTTAGGGTTAGGGTTAGGGTCAGGGTTAGGGTTAGGGTTAGGGGATAAGGCCAGAGTACGTTTTCCTGTGTTCTTCGTAGAAGTGTTCTGGAGTCAAGTAACCTCCCTGTTGGTTTCACTATCTGTTTTGAAAAACATTAATTAAACAATAGAAATAACTAAGACAATGTCCTCTTGTTGTGTCACTGTGTTTCAGGTGTCCAGGGTCAGGACTGCAGCAGAGTGACTTACACCAAGAGGAGAATGTGTGTCTTGAAGGGGTCATCAGTGGAATTATCCTGTACTTATACTGGTTATAATCCGTTCACATCATCACTGTGGTTTAGTCCTAAACGGAGTGGTAGGTGGAGGGATAAGTTGATCCCTAAGGACATAAACACAGACCCAGGATATGTAGGTCGTGTTGTGTACACTGATACTGTACTATACTATAGTACTATATATGAAGGTACCTCCACCCTGAGAATCTCAGATCTGAGAGAGGAGGACTCAGCTGAGTATCGCTTCACTTTTAAAACAGACAACTTTGAATGGGGTCATAATCTCCCTGGAACAACTATAACTGTCACAGGTAAAACGGAACACATGATCAACTTGCTGTTTGTTATTTTTCAATCGTTTTTAAATACCTAATTGGTCTAATCATGTCATTTTAATTCACTCTGTATTCAGATCTTCAGGTGAAGATGTCTCCTGCTACAGTGACTGAGGGACAGAGTGTAACACTGACCTGTATCACATCCTGTCCTCTGACTGACAACCCAAACTACATCTGGTACAAGAAGACTGTAACCTCACCAAAAGCATCAGGACAGAGTTACAGCATCACTAACATCACACCTGAGGACAGAGGAGAATATTACTGTGAGGTCCGGAATGGAAGAGGATCTAAGAACTCTACAACT